>BDSI01000180.1:0-82040 GCA_003117195.1 Eudorina sp. 2006-703-Eu-15 | reverse complement strand
GGGGGAGAAGTGAGCCGCGAGGCGAGCGGTGTGGCTGGGTGGGGTGGGGTGGGTGGGTGGGTGGGTGGATGGCTCGGGTGGGGTGGCGGGGTGGGGTGGGGGTTAAAGTGAAATTGAAAAAAAAATTAACCCAAAGAACAGGCCCAGGCCCACCCAGAAAAAAACATACTTACGTGGCGGGTGGGGGGGCTGAGGGGGGTGGGGGAGGTGGGGGAGGTGGGGGGCTACCAAGGTGGCGTTCCCGGGCATCGATGTGGAGCTCTCTCGTTGCCTACCGAACCAAGTCGCTTCGGACTGTCCCCTCTCACGCCCCTGAGTCGTTATGTCGTGTACATCCCTCTCAACACCCCTCCATCCGTTACCGTTACCGTTACCGTTACAGTGTGGATAGGATCCCCCTCCATTCCCCCGCCCATTTCCACCGCCTCCCCCCCCCCGCCCCCCCTTCCACCTCCCCCCCTTCTCCCCCCCTCTCTCCCTCAGGCGGTGGACGAGGTGGGCACGAGGTGGGCGGAGGTGTGCCGGCGAGTGGAGGGCCGCACCGCCCGGCAGTGTCGCGAGCGGTACGTCAACCTGCTGCAGCCGGGACTCAAGTTCGGGCCCTTCACCGACCAGGAACAGCAGGTAGGGGGGGCCAGGCCTGGGGGGGGGGGGGAGGGCGGGGGCAAGGAGGGGGGGGGATTACCGCAAATTGGTATGTGCCATACTGGTAAGCTGCGCTGCTGTCAGGGCGAAGGGGGGAATGGGTATAGCAAGTTGGTGAAAGTGGGAAAGGGGAGGGGAGGGGCCAGGGGGGAAGAGGGGGAAGAGTGGGGGGGTGAACTTACTAAGAGTCTAAGACACACGTCAACGGCGACGTCGACCCGCCGGAAACCGACTGCGACCCATTCGGTGACTTTCTCTTCCCGGTTTCGCTGTTTTGATTGCGAGGAGGGGAGGAGGGGAGGAGGGGAGGAGGAGGAGGGGGAGGAGGGGGAGGGGGGAATACAGAAAATTGGTAGGGTAGAATTTCTCAAACTGCGCTGCTGCCAGAGCGACGATTCGCCTGGTTCGAGGGGAGGGGGCAACAGGGAGGTAATGTGCACTGCCGTTTGGATGGCACCGGGTAACCGGACTGGGGGCAGCAGGGGGGTTGTGTGTGTTTGTGTGTGTGTGTGTGTGTGTGTGTGTGTGTGTTTCACAGGCGTGTGTGGGGGGGGGGATGGGGGGGGAGGGGGGAAGGAGTGGGGGGTGAGGTGAGGTGGGGGTGAGTCCGCTTCCTCCGACCCCTAGCTTCCGACCGACCCGTGGTTCGCTCCGAAACCGGGCGGCAGGTGCTGATCGCGGCCAGCGCGGAGCTGCAGGCGGCGTACGGCAGGATCATCTGGGCACGTGTGGCCGAGCGCCTGCCCGGCCGTACGGACGACCAGTGCAGCCGGGCGTACGAGGGGCTGGTGAAACACGACCAGGTACGACACGTGCCGTATGTTTCTTAAGCAGGCAGAACAGGAGTGCGTGACATGCCAGGGGCCGAGTGGCGCCCGATAGTTTGCCGTGTGTGTCTAGCAAAGCAGCCCATCCGACCCAAACCACTTACCATCATGCGCGTGCACACGAGCAAAGAGCACGTTTGCCGCCCCATCTCGTCCGTCTGTCAGCTTTTACCCGTACATGAGCAATCTTTCCTCTATCGACACCCCAACCCACCCTCTTCCCCTCCCCCCCCTTCACCCCGCCGCCCCCCTTGTTGGCTGTCAACCCCTCCGCACCAACATTGTTCGCCTGAGCTCCTCCGCCCTCCCGCGGCGCCACCTCCGCGCTCCCCCTCGGGCTTATCTCCCCCCTTTGTGAATTCAACACAGACAGCAAAACCACAAAAGAGCAACAAACCTATCTCCCGCCCTCCCCCCTGCCCTCCCCCCTGCCCTCCCCCCCCCCCCCTGCCCTCCCCCCTGCCCTCCCCCCTGCCCTCCCCCCTGCCCTCCCCCTGCCCTCCCCCTGCCCTCCCCCCTGCCCTCCCCCCTGCCCTCCCCCCCTCCCCCCCCCCCCCGCCTTCCCTCCCCCCTCCCCCCTGCCCTCCCCCCTCCCCCGCCTTCCCTCCCCCCCTCCCCCCCCCCTCCCCCCCCCTCCCCCCTGCCCTCCCCCCCCTCCCCCCTGCCCTCCCCCCTCCCCCCTCCCGGCCAGGCTCACGTGGGTTTCAAGCGGGGCAGCGGCAACCACAAGCCGCGAGACCCAGCCCCGGCCCCGGGGGCTGCCGCCGCCGGTGGTGGTGGTGGTGGTGGTGGTGGTGGCTCTAAGAAACGTCGGCGACGTGCCAACGGGGGTGGTTCCGACTCTCAGGGGCCTGAGGGGGAGGAGGGATCGGAACCGGGGTTGCCGGCGGATCAGGATCCGGATCCGGACACGGCGGAGGCGGGTACGACGGCAGGTACGGCAGCCAGGCGGAAGGGTACGGCTGGAGGTGCCCGGCGGCGCCGGCGGGGGAGCGCGACGGTGGACTCGGCGGCGGGGCGGGCAACGGATGGGGATGAGGAGGGAGAGGAGGGCGGCGGCGGCAAGCGGCGGCGGCGGCGGGAGCCGCCCACGCGGCGGCGGAGAGGGCGGCGGGGGCGGGACGACGAGCAGGAGGCGGAGGATACGACGGAGACGGAAGATGATGACGTTGGCGTCGACATTGATGATGACGATGATGATGATGGTGACGATGGTGACGGCGATGACGACAGCGCGGAGGAGAAGGGGGCATTGGTGAAGGGGGAGGGCCGGGAAGGGGAGGCGGTGGCGGTGGCGGCGGCGGCGGCGGCGGCGCGGCGACCACAGGCGCAGCGGCGGCGGAGGCTGCCGCGACGGGGCAGCGCCGGCGGCGACGAGGGGCAGGACGGCAGCTGCTCACCTGCGGCGGAGGCGGAGGCGGCGGCGGCGGCGGCGGCGGGGGAGGCGGCGGCGGCGGCGGCGGCGGCGGGGGAGGCGGCGGCGGCGGCGGCGGCGGCGGGGGAGGCGGCGGCGGCGGCGGCGGCGGCGGGGGAGGCGGAGGCGGCGGCGGCGGCGGCGGGGGAGGCGGAGACGCAGGGGGGGAGGGGGTCGCGGCAGCCTCAGCGGCGCCGACCGCCGCGGTCACGGCGGAAGACGGGGAGTCGCCAAGAGGCGGCGGCGGCGGCAGCGAAGGAGGAGGACGAGAAGGAGGATGGGGCGGGGACGGAGGCGGGGACGTCGACGGTGAACGGAGAGGAGGAGGCGACGGGGACGGCGGAGGAGCCGCAAGCGGACGGCGAGGACCCGGCGGATGAGAAGGGCCCCCGGCGGCAGCGGCGGCGGCCGCAGCCCCAGCGGCGGCGCCGGCAGGCGGCAGACGATGCGCAGCCGGCTGCGCAGGCGCCGCCGGCACAGCCGCAGCAGCAGGGCGACGCCGGGCCGCCGCCGCCGCCGCCGCCGCCACCGAAGACGGCAGAAGTTCCAGAGGCGGCGGAGGCGGCAGAGGCGGAGGCGGAGGCGGGAGACGCGGGGGGAGCCCCCGGGTCAGAGACGGCGCCCTCTCCGCCACCTGAGCTTCAGCGGGAGGAGGCGGAGAAGGTGGCGCGCCGACGGAGTGGCCGCCTGCGGTCGGCGTCGGCGGCGCCGCCGCCGACGGGGGCGGAGGTGGCGGAGGCCGCCCAGGCGGCCGGCGGCGCGGCCGCCGGCCGCGCAACCCGCCGGAGGTCCCGGGCCGGCGCGGCCGCCGCCGCCCCCGCAGCAGCAGCTGACGCTGCCGCCGTCACTGCCGACCCCGCCGTCACCGCCACCGCCACGGTCACCTTGGCTGAGGCCGTGGCCGCACCCGTCGCCAAGGGTTGAGTGCTGCGATGGCGGCTCAGGCGCGCTGGGCATACGGCGGAAGGTACGGCAGGACCGGGCGCCGTACGGCCTGCTGACAGCAGGGCTGGCTGGCTGGCTCGGTCCTGAACAGCGCGGGGTGCGACGGACGAGCGAGGAGCGAGGGGCGAGGAGTCAGGGGCGAGGGGCGGGTTTGATCTGGCAACCAACGAACAGGGAGGAGGGCCCGAGGCGAGAGGGAACGAAAAGAACTGTGGTGACACAGAAAAACCATACATCGCGTATACATGTACGGCATATGCCGTACTCGCGTACGGTCGTGGTGCACCTCGTGGTGTAGCGCGATGATCAGGGGATCAGGGCGCACGGCGGCGCACGGCGGCACGTACCGTCGTACCGTGAGAGGGCGACCCTGGAACAGTACGACAGATGACGTGGCCCCACGCATGAGTGCCCGGGAACCTTCCGGATGCGGATGCAAATGACGAGTAGCTCGGAACGGCGGCGCGCCGAGGAGGATCTGAGTGAGGGGGGACCGGTGAGGAGGAGGTGTGCTCTTGCCGGGATGGCCATGCTCCAGGAAGGGCGGACGGTGGAAGGGGTTGCGCGGGCGGGGACGGCCCGCTGTGCTGGTCCCTCCCCCCGGGCCCCGGCTGGCTGGCCCTGCCCGGTGGACTGCTTTTCGGGGGTGTGCGGTAGGCGGTCGGGGGCGCTGCGATTCGGTGTTGCTACGATACGGCGGAAAGCCGCGCAGGCGCCGCGGCGTCAGCCAGCAGATGCCTCGATCTCGGGGTTGCGCGGAATTGTTTAATGCAGGCATCGATGTCGATGTCTTTTGAGTGACGGTCAGGCGGTGTGGTACGGATGGATGTACGAACCTTGCGGTTAGTCATTCCGTTTGCCTGAGCAGCCCCGTGGCCCAGCCTTGGAATTGTATTAATGTTCGCAGGAGCGGGAGGAACGTAAAGCTGCCGCGAGACGCAAACTGTTGTGATACTTTAAAACGAGCCGTGCAGTGACGTACGGATATGGTGAACAACATTTTTTTGTTTTTGCGTCCTTGCACTTGTTCTGTTATATCTTCAACGGCACTGCCATTGCTCATGCATGTAAATATGGACATTCAATTATTTTTATAGTTATTGTGTCGAACGCCCGCTGCGGAGGTCGCAGGCGGAGCGGGCCCCCTCAACCATGACTTCAATGAATTTGAGAATGGTCAACCTAGCGTTGCCTTCAGGAGGCGGCAATGCGCCTGGTCTGCAGCCGCACGGCAAGCGTCAGGAGGGAACCCCGAGCAGCCCGTCAAGCGTGTTGTCACCGACAAGGCAACGTAGCAACTCGGTCAATGCGCCACGCTCAGGACTTTTGATGAAGCCGCTCTATGTGCAGAATCAAAGTCTCGTCAGCCAATCATTGGTGTTAACAGGCCACCAGCCTTCGTCCGTCTCCCAAGCAGTTGCAATATATGGTCAGACCGTCACCCCACCAAAGTCCTCTGTTGGCACGGCTGGCGACCATTACAGGTGAGACTCTGGCCACGACGTAGCATGTCGGTACAGGATATCGGCAGGGGACCTTCGAGGTAGAATGCTACGTTGGGAAGAACCAGGAGGCAACGCGGAGAATGGAAGCGGCTAGCTCTGTGTGGTGGTCGTATCATCGCTAGCTCTCATAGATAGATGTTCTGGTGAGGAGCGAACGCAGACGGGCGTTTGTTGTGGGATAAAGCGCAGAGCATACCATATTTCTGGCCATCTCATAGGTAGCCACGATCTCGGAATGCCCTGCTGCCTGTTGAGCTTCTTCGCGCTTGCATGTCTGGCCTTTCACCCAGCTTTCGCTCGACCATCGCCTGCCTTGGCGACATGAATCACCACTGTGGCATCGCCTCCGTTGTAGAAATGTCCTTGTAAAAGGTTTGGGCATGAAGGCGCTTCAGCATGCCACAAGAAATTGTGTTGAAAGGAACCTCCCATCCATGGAACCGCTACTCAGCCATGCTGTCTTGAGGTCACCGCACTCAATTCAACCATTCCGATTACCCCAATTCAAACCTCGTAACGACATGCACTTGAACAACAACACCGCAAGGCTTGCCCCGCAGCCGCTCTGTCCGAACAGCGGCCCCGCCCTCCTCCCGCCCCCGCATCTTCCCCTGGCTCCCTCCCCGCCCCCGTTCCACTGCACACGCCAACCAGGCCCCGCACTGCCACCGGCCAGGGGATGGTCGTCGCCGCCGCCGCGGCGGCGGCGGCGACCGCCAACCCGACCGGACGACAGCCGCTGCCGCCGGCACCGGCTCAGCCCCCGACCAGTGCGGTGAGACAAGGCACTGCCGGCCCTGCCGCCAGCAGCGCCACTGCCGCCTCGGCGGCGGCGGCGGCGCCGCCGCCGCCGCCGCCGCCGGCGAGCTTCATTGACAACGAGCTAATGATCTTGAAGGAGCAGATCCTGAAGCTACAGCGCGCTTTGGAGAGCCTAAGCGGCGGCGGCGCGGCGGCGGCAGTAGCAGGCATCGGCGGCGGAGGCGGAGGCCTCAGCGCCGCCGCCGTCGCGGCCAATGGAAGTAGCAGCGCCACCGGCGGCGGAGGCAGCAGTAGCAGTAGCAGCAGCATCGGCAGCATGAGCAGTAGCAGCCTGGTGTCACTGGGAAGCATCGCCATCTCCACAGCCAGCAGTAGCAGCAGTAGCAGTAGCAGCAGTAGCAGGACCAGTCGATCCGGCGAGGGCTCTACGGCGAGTGCGTGGGCGGGTGCCGCCGGCAGCGGCGGCGTGGAGGTGCTGCTGCAGCAGGCGTGTGCCCCGCTGGCGGCAGTAGCGGCGGCGGCACCAGGCGCGACGCCGCAGATACTGTTTGCTTCTGCGCACGACGCGGCAATGACGGCGGCGCGCGCCAAACTGCTGGATTTGTTCGTACGTAAGGCCCACCAGTTGCTCATCGAATCGGCGCCGGAGCTGCTACTGCCGCAGTCCTCCGCCGCGGCGGACGCGCCCGCCGGCGCAGCAGTAGCAGCGCCGGCCGGCCGCGGCGCCAGCGCAAGTCCTGGCGGCAAGCCGCCGCTGGCGCCGCCGGGGGCCGCCGCCACGCCGGCGGCGGCGGCAGGGACCGATGCCCTATCCGCCGCCGCTGCTACTGCCGCTGCCACTGCTACTGCCGCGGCGCACAGCCCACATCGGATCCAGAGCGCCCCAGTGGGTCGGGGCCGTAGCAGCAGCAGTAGCAACACAAGCGTGACGGTGACGCCGCCGCCGGCGGCGGCGGCGGCGGAGCCAGTGACTTCGTCGCCGGCGGCGGCGGCGGCAGCGGCATCATCGGGGCCGCTGCCGCCGCCGCCGCAGCTGCTGGATCTGTCTCCGGCGGGTGTGTTGGTGGCGGCCAGTCGGAAGCTGGGTGAGCTGCAGGCGGCGATGTCGGGGCGCAGTGCCAAGAGCAGGGCCACGGAGCAGCAGCTGGTGGACACACAGGCGAAGCTGGATTCGGCGCTGGTGGGTGGCGGGTTGTGGGGGCCGGGTGGTGGGTGGCGGCAAGGGCTTGGGGTATCCCTCATGGGGTATTGAGAGACGGCAGGGAGCAAGGAGGGAATGGTGGCGGTCACACCGTCGGTGGTGGGAGGGACTGACTGGAGTGGTAGGTGGTGGGTCTACGTCCCTGAGGGGTGGTGGGTCTACGTCCCTGAGGGGTGGTGGGTCTACGTCCCTGAGGTGCGCCCGGGGGGCCACGAACGGGGGTGCGGGGCGGGGTTGGGGCTCTGGGAGGCGGCACTTGGGACGTGGGATTTCGGCGGCCTGCCTGCCTGCCTGCCTGCCTGGGTGCGTGGATATGTGTTCAATGACAAACACACATCCATGTACCCAGGCAGGCAGGCAGGCAGGCAGGCGCGCCCGGGGAACGACACCCCCCCTTTTTTGGGAGCAGTGTGGGTATAAATGGCTGCGGGGCGCGAGAGCGGCGTGTGTGTGGGGGCTACGGTTTTGGTGCTGGGTGTGCGTCATGCATGCCGGGGGTCCTGCTGGCACAGCCTGCACGCGCCCCGCGCCCGCCATACCACCCTCCCCACCCTTGCGAGAGTGGTGGCATACCTTAGCTCCCCACCCCCCCGGGGGGGGGGGGGAGAGGGGGAAGCCCGAGCTCTGCCTCTGGTCCGGGTGCTTGCCGGGGTGCTGTGCCGCCCCGTCGGAGGCCCCTCCCCCTTCCGGGCTGGGCTGGGCTGGCAGCGTCCGGGCGACCAGTCCTTATCGCTGCAACCTAGCTTCCCGCCCCTCCACCCCCTTGCATGGGGTGTCATTTCCCCCCCTCCCTCCCAGTTTAAATACGTCCACCGATGTCTTATACCCCCACCCCCACCCCCCTGGCAGGCGGACAACACGCTCCTCCGAAACATGATTTCGGAGCTGCAGGCCAACGCCGCCCGGCCCAGCTCGCGGAGCGCGACGAGGTCGGACGCCGCCGCGCAGCAGCCACCGCCCCGTGAGTGTACGGCACACAATTGTACGGCATACACAGGCACGTGTCACCACCTGTACACTTTTACCGGGGCCCAGCCCCCCCCGCCTGGCATTCGCGCGCGCTGGGGGGGCCGGGGGGTGGGGGGGGGCAGTGGATATGAAGCGATGCGTCGGTGGTGGGGTCGGAAGAGAGAGGAAGACAAGTCCCGAAGGCAGGAGTACAGCCGGAGCGTCAAACCCCCAATCGGCCCCCCCCCCCGCCGCCCTACGTGGAAGCGCTTGGCATCATCATGGGAGGTGATACACCCGCGGCCCCAAGGTCTGTCCCACACCCCGCGGTCTCAAATCTTAGTCTCGAACCCGGTCGCTTCCCATCCCCCCAGGCCCCAGCACCCCCTCGCCCGCGCCGCCGCCCGACCCGGCGCTGGTCCGCCACATCAGCAGCCTCACCTCCGATCTGGGATCGGTGCGGAGTCGGTTGGAGGACGTACAGCGGCGGTTGGAGGTTTCGGAGGCGGGCGCGGCAGACCTGCGGCGGCAGCTGCAGGTGGGCCGCGGGCGGGGCGGGGCGGGGATTGGATGGGGGGAGCGGGGCTTGGGGAGCGGGGCGGGGCGTGGGCGGGTGAGAGGGAGGGGGTTGGGGACGGCGGATGAGGGGCGGGGACTACGGAGGGGAGGGGGGGCCGCCTGGCCGCCATTCGATGACTGCCGACTACTCATGTCGGTGACTTTTCACGGTTTCGCTGTCGGTTCGACCCCAAACCGAAACCCAAACCCAAACCCAACAGGAGGTCAAGGCGGAGGGCCGCAAACCCGCCACGAACTCCCGCACCACACAGACGCAGGGCGGCGCGGCGGCGGAGGCGGACAGCGGAGGCGCCGCCGCCGCCGCCGCTGCGGAGGCGGAGGCGCTGCGCGCCCGCATCGCGAACCTGGAATCCGAGGCGGCGGAGTCCGGGAAGGCCCAGCGGGCGCTTCGCGACAAGTTGACGGAAGCGGAGGCGGAGCTGCGGCGGCTGGCCGCCGCCGCGGCGGAGGCGGAGGACGCGCGGCGGCGGCTGGAGGCGGAGCGGCGGGTGGTTTCGGAGCTTCAGGCGCAGCTGGGCCGACACTCGACGGAGGCGGCGGAGGCGGCGGCGCGGCTGACGGAGGCGCGCGGCAAGGTTTTGGAGCTGGAGGGGATGGTGCGGTCGCGCGCCGCCGCGGCGGCGGTCGAGGCGGGCACGATCCGGGATCTGCAGTCGAAGCTCGACGCGGCGATGTCGAAGGAGGGTTCGATGCGGAGGGAGCTCGACGACGCGTTCGCGATGCGGCGGCGCGCGGAGGCGGACGCGGAGGCGCTTCGGCGGCGGCTGGGGGAGGCGGAGGCGGCGCTGGCGGCAGCGCGGCGGGAGGCGTCGGCGGCGGTGGAGAGGGGGGATCGGAAATGCGCCGAGCTGGCCGCCCGGTGCGCGAAAAGGGGGGAGAGGGGGCGGGGGGGGGGGAGGATGCGTGTGTGTATGTACGGCGTGTATATGGCATGTACGGCACGGGTGTTGGGTACGACTTTCGCACTGAACAACAACAACGACAACATTGGGGCGACGGCGGTCGACCAGCTGTCCTTTGTGGCTGCACTGCACTGCACGTAGCGCGACCCGCCTACCCGACCCCATCTCCTTCCCCCTCCCCCTTGAAAATGCCTACCCATTTCCTGTTTCCCCTCCCCCCCCTCCACCGTGGTTGGGTATACTCGGGTCTGGGGGTTCGGGCGGGAGGTACACTCGCAGGTCAGCGCAGCGTTTCGGACTACTCAGTAACAGCATCCGACACTGCAGCCAATTGCTTTTATAATACATTTACACATCAGCAGTAATTTACTGAATTTATTTCAACCTTGTTCGTTCACGTTGGGAGCTAGGGCTCCGGTCGGTTCTCTCCGAATTCTGCGTTAGACAACCTACATGTTCCGACTCATCCTACTAGGTTTTGGCAACGCCGACGCCTACACCGTCGTCGTCGCTGGCGATCTACGGTACTGTACCAATTTTCTCCGGTCGAACCGTCGCTCTGGCAGCAGCGCAGTTTGAAATTGTCTACCAATTTCCTATACCCCCCCCCCCTCCCCTCCTCCCTCTCTGGCGGCGTCGCGACTTCAATCTGTCCGTCCACCCATTCCCCACATCCCCCTCAACTCTCGCCCTCCCCCCACCCCGCCCCGCCGCCAGATTCGGTCATTCTTTTTCTTCTTAAACCCGCCGAACCCCCCCCCTTCTCACACACACCCCTTCTCACACCCCTCCCTTCCCACACACCCCGCAGGATCTCCACCCTGGACGCGGAGCAGCGCCGGCTGGCGGAGGAGCTGCGGGCCTGCCGGGCGCAGCTGGAGGCGGCGAGGGAGCTGGCGGCCAGGAGGGAGCGGGACGCCAGTGTGATGAGGGACGAGAAGTTCGAGGTGTGTGTGGGGGGGGGAGGAAGGGGAGGGGGAGGGGGAGGGGGAGGGGGAGGGAATTGGTGGACATATATACACTGTGCGGGAGGGGGGGAAGGGGGTATAGGAAATTGGTGAAGTATTCAAACTGCGCTGCTGCTGCCAGAGCAAAGTGGGAGGGGAGGGGGTTGGGGTGGTGTCGATGTCTTGGTTGACATCATGCGGGGTGCGGGCGGGAGTGGGGACACTGGGGGCAGGAGGGCGGGGGAAGTTGGGGAAGATGGGAGAGGATTTCCTGCCCCACGGCCCCACCGCCCGCCTCCTCCCCCCCCCCTGTCCCCCTCCCCCCCCAAGGCCTGCGCCCGCCTCAGCACCGCCCATCACGAGCTCGACGCGGAGCGCCGCCGCCTGGCCGAGGAACTGGTGGCCGCACAGCGGCTCCGGAACCAGCTGCTGGACGACGCCAACGCCGTCAAGGCCCTGGGCACCCTGGTGCAGGCCAAGACGCTGCGGCTGGACTTTGCGGGCGGCGCCGCGGCGGCGGCGGCGGGGGTGGGCGTGCCCAGCGCCGGCGGCGGCGGCGGCGGTCTGGGCACGGGGCGGCCGGGGACGGGCGACCCGGCGGCCACCGTGCGGCTCACCAACCTGGTGTGTGTGTGGGGTGGGGTGGGGTGGGGTGGGGTGGGGTGGGGTGGGGTGGGGTGGGGTGGGGTGGGGTGGGGTGGGGTGGGGTGGGGTGGGGTGGGGTGGGGTGGGGTGGGGTGGGGTGGGGTGGCTCTTCATTAACCGTTCCGTCCGTCCGTTTTCCCTAGTGCGCTGTTGCTCCGCCCGTGTTTGCGATGGGCCCTGGTGGTGGCGCTGTCGTCTTGTTTGCCTGCCATATTTGTCTTGTGGTATTGTCCATGGTAAGTAAATCGCAGGTTGGTTTTGGTAAGTAGTGTCCGGACCTGGGCGGTCATGGGTGGGCTTCTTGTTAAACACATACACGCACTGCCCTACCGACCTACAACCCTCCCGCCCTCCCCTCCACCCCCCAACCCGTACCCCCCCCCTTTTGGCAGATCAAGGAGCAGCAGGAGAAGCTCCAGGAGCTGGCGGACAAGCTGGCCTCCCGGGAGGACCGGTGCGGGCGACTGCAGGTGGCGCTGACGGCGGCGCAGGACGCGGCGGCGGCGCGGGAGGCGGAGGCGGCGGGGGCGGGGCGGGAGGCGGCGGAGAGGGGGCAGCGGCTGGCGGAGACGCGGGTGAGGAGCCACCACACCGGGTGGTGCGTGTGCGTGTGTGGGTGTGTGAAAGAGAACTGAGCCGCGAGAAGTGAAGTCCAGCGCGCAATAGCCGTGTGTGTGGGGGGGGTGGGTGGGTGGGTGGATGGGGGAGAAAGCAGGAGGGTGCCAAGGTTGCTGCTTCGAGGCGGACACGGCGGCGCCCCCCACATGCGCAGGCCACTAGATCAGGCACCCCCACCCCCTCGCTCCCTCCCTCGCTCCCCCCACCCCCACCCCCATCCCGCACCGTGTGCCGACTCGCCGCCGTGCTGTGCTGTGCTGTGCTGTGCTGTGCTGTGCTGTGCTGTGCTGTGCTGTGCCCCGCAGACAGCCCTGGAGGCCGCCCATCAGGAGGTGTCGCAGCTCAGACAGCAGGTGTGTGTGTGGGTGTGTGGGTGGGTGTGTGGGTGAGAGAGAGAGAGAGAGAGAGAGAGAGAGAGAGAGAGAGAGAGAGAGAGAGAGATCGCACTGCTCTGTTTCCCCATGGGGTGGAGCGCCTGGGGCTGCCTGCCCCGCCAGTGAGGGGAGCGGTGGCAGGGGAGCGCGGCTGGCCCTCCAAACTCACCTCTCCCCACCCATCACTCTTGCTCTTCCGTCCTGCCCCTGCCCCCCCTGCCCCCCTGCCCCCCCTCCCCTCAGCTGGAGGAGCTGTCCCGCCACAGCGACAGCGTCAAGGCCCACAACTCGGAGCTGCACAAGATGGCGGAGAAGCTGCAGCGGGAGGGCGCGGCGGCGGGGGGCGAGGCGCGGGAGCTGAGGGCGGCGCTGGCAGCAGCCGAGCAGCAGGTAGGGTTGGGCGGGGGCCGGGGGCCAGGGGAAGGGGAAGGGGAAGGGGCAGGCTGCCCCCCTCCCCCTTTAAGAGCGAGCCCCGACCGACGCCGCTGCCGAACGAAAGAACCGCATCCCGCCACCGCCTCCTCCTCCGCCTCCCCCTCCCCTGTCCCTGTCCCTCTCCCGCCTCCCCCCTCACCCGCCCGCCGCCCCTTCCCTGCCCCTGCCCCTCCCCCTCCCTGCCGTCCTGCCCAGCTGGCCGACGAGCGGGCCCACAGGCAGCGGCTGTTGGCGGAGGTTGTGGCGCTGACGGAGCAGCGGGATAGTGCCGCCGGTGACGCCGCCACCCTCAAGGCGCAGCGGCGGGGGGAGGTCAGCCGACTGGAGGAGCTGCAGGTGGGGGTTGGCTGTTGGCTGTTGGAAGTGGGGGGTGTGACTGGGTGGGTGGGGGGTGGGGTGGGTGGGTGCGTGGGTGGGGGTGTGGAGGGTGGGGGGATGGGGGGTTGGGTGAACGGGTGGGTGAATCGGCAGGCAAGGCTGGAGTGCGGGACATGGGAGGTGGGTGTCAGCGGCCAACGGGTGCCCGTGAGCGTGCTGTACCCAAATACCCAAATACCCGACACGAAAAGTTGGGTAGGTGGGTCGCTGGGTGGGGTCGTTGAGTGCATTGTTCGATGCCTGGGGCAGATGACCGTTGGAAGGGGAGCCGGCCAGTGCGGCTGCGACGGGCACGGTGTGCGGTGCGGTCTGGACCCGTTCCCCGCGCCGACCCGTGGGTCTGCGGTATCTCAGCCGCTGCGTGTTCCTCCTGTCCTCCTCCCCCCACATCCCCTTCCCCCGGCCCCTCCCGCAGGCCGCCTTGCTGCTCGCCACTCAGAAACTGGCGGGCGCCGAACGGACCATCACCGCCCAGGACGAGCGAATCGCGCTGCTGCTGGCCCGCGCCCGCGCCGCCGAGGAGCGCCTGGTCGCCTTGGGTGCCCCCCTGCCGTCGACATCGCCGTCATCGTCGCCGTCGACGTCGCCGTCGAAGTCGCCGCCGGAACCGACGGCCGACGGCGACGCCGCCGCCGCCGCGGCGGCGGCACTGCTGCAGCGCGCCGGCGCCACCGTGCCGATCTCGGGTGGCAGCAGTAGCGGCGGCGGCGGCAGTAGCGGGTCCGGCAGCAGCGGGTCCGGCAGCAGCGGCGGCGGCGGCGGCGGCGGCGGGCTGCAGCCGCCGGTGGGCAGCCTGAGCCTGGCGCCGGATCCGCTGACGGCGCAGCAGCGGCTTAGTCAGCTGATGTGGGGGGGATCGGGCACACTGGGATCCGTGGTGCAGGACATGATCAACAAGGTCCTGGCGGACACAACCGCCGGCGGCGGCGGAGCCGGCGGCGGCGCGCGGCCCGCGCGCGGCAGCGCGCGGTCCGCCGCCGCCGGCGGCAGGAGCGGCGGCGGAGCCGCCGCCGCGGCGGCGGCGGCGCAAGGCGCCGCGGGGTCGGGGTCGGGGTCCCAGCCGTCTCATCACCTGATGATGCGTCCCAGCTCCGCTTCGGTGGTGGGACGGGTGATGGAGATTGCTCCAGGGAGCCTGCCAGGCCTGGGGGGCTTTGCCAGGTCGACGGGGCATCACCTGCCGCACCCGCAGTCGGCGCTGCCGTCGTACGGCAGCGGAGGCGGCGGAGGTGGCGGCGGCGGCGGTGCAGCGCCGTCGGGCGCCTGGGCATCGGGCTTCGCATCGGCAGGCGGCGCGCTGCGGCCGCAGTCGGCGTGGGTGCAGCGCGGCGGAGGCGGCGGAGGCGGCGGCAGCGGCGGCGGTGGCGGAGGTGGGGGGATGCTAGGGACCCCCGCCCTGACGTTGCGGAGGGCGGGGTCGGGTCTGAGCCACGCGCTCTCTAGCGGCGGCGTCGGTATCGGGTTACAGACGCTGGCGGAGGCGGACGCGTCGCTGCCGGCCGCCGCGATGGCGGCGGCGGCGGCGGCGCAGCCGCCGCCGCGCAGCGCGTCGCCCGCGACCAAGATGCTAGGCAGCATCGGCGGCAGCCGCGTCAGCAGCGGCGGTAGCGGCGGCAGTAGCAGCGGAAGCGGAGTCGAGCGACCGGCGACGGCGTCGGGACGTTCCGGTGGCGGCGGCGGCAGCGGCGGCCGGCCTGCTACAGCCGTCTCCAAGAAGACGGTGCTACTGCTGTCCACTAGCTCCCCAGCGGCCCAGCTGGATGAGGTCCTGGCGGTTGACGACGACTGGCAGCCGGTTTGACAGTGAACGACGCACGGTGCGTTCAGCGCACATGGTTCTGAACAGCCGTGTCGTACACGTCGTACACTTGCCGTACCCACATTTTTCTTCGCGCGAATGCGGTCGATTGGGCCTGGGCCATGTCAAGGGCACCTCTGTGTGGATGTGCGGCGGAAGTCGCAACTAACTCACAACTAACTGACCGCACCTGGCGGGTCCTTGGACGCGCTCAAACGTGCGGTGGTTGCGGCGATTGTGGCCTTGTTGTGGTTGGGGTGGTTGGGGCGGTTGGAGTCAGCGGTCTTTGCAGCAACGGAACCCTGATGTGAGGGCGAAGCGAGGTGCTGGAGTGGAGACGGCGGCGGCGGGACGGCAGGTGGACATCGCGACGAAACCGATCTCCAGTTGCTGGTTGACGGTTGGCGGTTGGTTGGTTGACGGTTGCTGGATCCGCACGTCTGACTCCGTTTTCAGGTCATTTGGGGACCCCGCGGAGCAGAGATGTGCTCACAACGACCTGGTGCTGCAGGTGCCGTACCCTACGGCCTTGGAAAAGAGGCCGACGCCACGTGTGTGTGTGTGTGTGTGTGTGTGTGTGTGTGTGTGTGTGTGTTTGGAATGTACGACACACCGAGCCGTTGCCGCGAACTCAAGGAGGTGTTGTCCATCCTGCCGGTCGTACCTGCGCGCGTTGCGAGGAAACCCGCCCGACCGTGTGCGTGTGTGTTTAGATAACAGACCCGTCCGTGCGCGCGCGTGTGTGTGTGTGCATTTAGAGGTGTATGGATGTGTGTATATGTCGTACCGTGCCCCTAACACCGCAGGTTATGACCCACTTGGACGGAGGGAGGCGGTTCCCCGTGATGACATCAACATCAACGGGAAGGAGAGGAGGGGGAAAGGGGGGAGGGAAGAGGCGAGGAGGGGGAAGGGGGGGAGGGGAGAGGCGAGGAGGCGGGCGCGCGGTACGGCAGGGCAGGAGGAGGACTCGGGTCTTCGGATCAGCTGGGGAGGGAGGGAGGGTGAGGTGAAGTGGAGGTGGAGTTCGAGTAGCGCCAGCTCTCGCCCAACCTGAAACAGGGGCGCATTCATTCATGGGGGCGGACACACACACACACACACCGGGCAGGGGCGCGCCTCCGAATTGCTGAGGAACGCGCCCTGGGTGTTGCAAGGACTCGAGGAGGTTGAACAGCGGAGCGAGGCGCAGACCGCCCGGGATGGGCTTCCGCCCAATCCCTTAAGGGGGCACAGCTGTCACCGATCCTCGGGGATCGGGCGCGCGCCCTTGGTTGAGAGCGAGGGGACAGAGGCCCCTTACGCCCCTCTCCCCCGTATCCGGGGGAGAGTGCTTCGGCGGTCTCCCGCATGGGGCGGGTTAGCGCCCCCGGCCAGCGTCGGCCCGGCAGATATGTAACGATACACACACCGGAGGATTGGGGGCAAACAAGGTTGCGGGCGGGGGGGAGGGGCTGTACGCGCGGGGGAGGGAGGGAGGGAGGGAAGCATTTGCGAGGTGTACTTTCAAGGCAGTACGGGTACGAAAGACGACACCGTGTTACCGCGCGCGGGTGCGGATACGAGTACGAGTACGGGTACGGGTGCGATCACCGCGGTGGTGCCGTACTGGGATTTAGAGCTGCGCAATAAAACACCTGCGCCGCAGTGGGGCAGGGATGTCGTGTGGGTGGGCGGACGGGTGGGCAACAGCCAACCCCTCCCCCCCGCCCCCTGGTGGGTTCTGACCTCGTCGTGGGCGGTGCGCCCGTGTCGTACGATCTAACATGCCGTACAGAACACACACACGCACGGGTTGCAATCCTAAACACACACGCACGGGGTTGTATTCTTGATGTATCGTACATCACGCGGCCATGATCTCGGACGATCCAAACTGCCGCCGCCACGCCGCGTGCCCTCTCTCGCTCTCTTTCAGGTGGGGGTAAGAGAGAGAGAGAGGGGCGTGACTGTACGGTACGAATTAACTTCACTGGTGTATTTTTTTGTTGACCTACTTCAGATGGTGCTTCTGTGTCTGCAGTTGCGGCTGCGGTTGCAGGTGCGGTTGGGGTGGGGGTTGCATGTGCAGATGTGTAGGTGGAGTGGGGCGGGGGAGTGACGAGCGGAGGTGAGCGTGTGTGTGTGTGTGTGTCGTACCGGCCCGCGGGGTTCGCAGCTCCACGGACGGCTGGACGGTGTGCGCCATGACACACCGGAACGCGACCGGTAGCACTGCCGTACCGATAACTCCCTGTACGGCACCTTTCTTGAGCGGCCCCCCTGGTGCGGTCGAAGTGAGCACCGCGGGCTGCCTCCACCTCCTCCCGTCCTCCCGCGCCCACGCACCCACCCACCCATCCACCCACCCACGCACGGGGCGCGCCCACTCAATTCTCAACGTCGCCAAAACTTCGCCAAAACACACAGAACGCGAAACACCGCATTCACAACGCTCCTCATGCGGCCAGAGCTGTTTCCATAGTTCCAGTGTGTGTGTGTTTAGAATTGCAGTGTGTGTGTGTGTGTCGTACCATGCTGTACGAGTGTACTGCACCGTGCTCTGCCATGATATGCATCACGTGTGTGTGGTAGTGCACGAATGTCCCCTGGAGCAGTCGGTCCAGTCGGGTGCGGCCTGTGGCGCCGAAGCATTTCTGCTCTGTGGGGAGGGGAGTGGGGACAGATACCCCTCAGCAAAGGGGGGGGGGGGAGGAGCCCGGGGTGTGGGGCTGGGCGTGGGGCACCGCTGCCAGGCGGCTGGGTTGGTGGGTTCTGGTTGTGTGGTTGTTCGATGTGTCTTCTTGCACCCAGACTGCGTACCCGTCGCCGGGCTGGGTTTGTCTGGGCGTTTGTTCAGTGTAACATTAACGATCCCAACTAAACGGGTGGGTGGTTGCGACCCCGTTTCCGTTGACGAGGTGTGAGGAGGGGCAGCCCCACGACATCGGTCAGTCTGCCACCACCCCTCTGGCCGCCACCCCTCTGGCCGCCGCCATGTGAGCAACAGGGGGCACGCGGGTGGGCAACACGGGGACACGGGCACGGGCACGAGGCAGTCAGTCTGTCGGTGTTTCAGTCAGTCAGTCAGTCAGTCCGCCAGTCTGTCTGTCTGGTCGGTCTGCGAGTCCGTCTGTTCGTCAGTCTGTCCATCATGTGGGCCTGTCGGAAGGAGGCTTGCGGTATGGCGCATGGGGGCGGCTGTGAGGGTCTGAGAGAGACGGCGACAGAGGGCGACAGAGGGCGAAGCGGCAGGGGCACGCGCGCTCTTTTGACGTTTTGGGGGAGGGGGGTGGTGACTCGGCCACGCGGGAAGTACGGCACCGTTCTGCATTTGTACTGTTGCCTCTGTACTGCCTGCACTGGGGGGAGAAGAGCAGAAGAGTGACATTTCACCCAACAACGGGGAAGGGGCTCCTCGTTTGTTCGCACCTACATGCGCTGTGCTGTGCTGTGCTGTGCTGTACTGTGGCAGCTGTGGCGGCTGCTGCTGTGGGCGGTTTGCGCGCCGTCTCTCCTCTCAGGGCCCCGGGGGCCGAACGGCCGACCGACCCGCGGGTCGGGGCACCGTGGCAACGTGCGGGCGCTGTGCTCTGCTGTGTGCTGTGATGCAACAGGGCGCGCCGCGTGCCGTGTCTTGGACTCTCCTGGTGTCAGACGGAGCTGCCGGCATATTCCATCACTCTCTTCTTTTCTACTGAGACGTGACCGAGAGATAGAGGCGGTGGAGGCACGGCAGCCCGAGCCGGCGGAGCAGGAGGACGAGGAGGGCTGTCGGGAGGGCGCAGCTGAGGGTCGGCGGCGCGGGGCGGGGGGGGGCGGGGCGACGGTCCACTGTAGGAAGCCTTCCACCGCCCGCCTCTGAATGCATCCATCCGCGGCCCGACACATCGTAGGCAGGTCAAGGCGCCCTCTCAGCTCTCACCCATATGTCACCCAGCCCCCAAATGCCCAGGGAGGCAAGCAAACTCAAGACGAGCAGGCGTGCGGCCACCCACCCACCCGAACCTACCCCGGACGTGTCTCTCGCAGTTTCCGCACGATCTGTCGTACCGTACTACGGTGGCACGGAGGACAAGATATACAGCGCGCGGGGCCCGGGGGGTGAGGCAGTTCACGGCGGGTGCCGCCGCTCCCGCAGGGTACCACAGCATAGGGCCCCACTGCCCCTGCGCTCCTGACTCGTGACGACCTGACGACGGCAGTTAGTTGACCGTTAGTTGGGCCTGAGTTGGCCGTTAGTTGGGCACCTGACACTGACTGGCACGTGGGCATCCAAGGCCCAACAAATCTCTCCCGCTCACTGACGCCACGCTGCTGACCGAAGGGGCTGTCACCGATGACCCTAGCGGGGTCCGCTGTAACATCCTAATAATAATGACCGAAGGTCCTCGCTCCGAGGAGTCGACGACGGCAGGAGTCGACGGTAAGAGCCGACGGCCGAAACAGCAGGGGGGGCGTTCATGCAGTGTACGGTGAGGAAGCTTTGGCTGTCACCGATGACCCTAGCGGGGTCCACTCACCCACATCATTTATAGCAGGGCGGGGCGGCGGGCGGCGTGACTGTCGTCCCCCCCTGGACCCAACTGACTGACACGGACCATCCCCGACGGCGCCCTCCCTCTCCCTCTTCCCCTACCCCTCCCCGAAGTGCCCTTGATAGGAAGCTTGTGCCAGGGGGCCGCGGGATGGCTGCCGCCGCGGACGGCAGCCGCAGGGAGCCGCCCCGAGCAATTCCCAGGCGGCGCCTGATAGCGGCTGTGCGCTCGCTCGGATCACTCTTCGGAGGGCGCTAAGGTCCAACGAACTGCCAACTGCTACCAAATGATCGGACAGACGGTCCTTGGGCCGTCCGTTCGTTGGTTCGTTCTTGGCAGTTGACCGGTTCACCAAACAATTCAGTCCGTGACCCACAATGAAAAATAAGGCAGCAGGCATACGCGGTAGTAATTGTTGTTTGCGTAATCTTTTTCGATAATTGGGTCGTTGTCCTTCTGGGCAGCTGCAATAGTCTCGGGTTCGGCTGGGCTCATTTAGGTCAGGGAACCTGTGAATAATTGCATGCAGTTCCCGTTCATGATGAAAGTCAAGATGGAGACTTCATCGCAGCTTAAAAACGATACGTTCAATCCTGTTTCAGGGTTCTGTAGGGATTTCCTGGTGCCGTGAAATCTAACCAATGGTGAAGGATGCTGAAGCAAGGTCATTGGGTTTGACAAATAAAATTATATTTGGATCAGGCACAGGACGGCACAGCCGAATTCCTTCTCCTTGGCTTTACCGTGTTTCGTTGCAAGGTGAACTGCCTCGTCGCATACATAAGAGTCCAATCAGGTTCACGGTATGTGAATGCACTTGCATGATATCGTGACGTGATTTCAAGTCAAGTTTTCAATTGTACTGATTCCGATCTTGTAACCATGTATGATACGGCGCGCCGCACGGCGATGTAACCGACTTCGGGGTGGTGGGCGCCGACCGCAAAGCAGACCATCAGGCTCGGCACCTGCCCAAGCTCATACTCTTGCAGATGTTAAGGATACAGTGTATGATTATAAATTATAATCTTTCAGCGCCGTCAACCATCTCGGCGCATACACTCTCCTAGTTCAACCAACATCGGCGTCCTCGCCGTTTCACAAACATAATCCTCTGTAAGAAATACCACCAACCCACACGTGTTAATGCATCATTAAACCAACCGGATATGACAGCTCCGGGCGGCGTCTGCAAAAGTCGCGGACGTTGGTCTAACGCATGTCGATCCCGGCAATGTGGGAGCCAGGCGCTGCTTTTCGTCCTCGTGGTCGCTGCAATCCTCAATTTAACAGCAGCAGGTGAGATTGGAGTTGCCGAAAAGTTCTTGTCAAGGGGCTTCGCCGGCGTCACCCATTCAGGGAAACGATTATCATATGTAACTTCGTCGGGACAAGGACAGACCCAGCGCCCATTCACCCCCGGCCCCGGCCTTCACATCAAGTCAATGGTATCAATTTATAAGGGTGCTTTTTGAAATGCAGAATCCATTGTCTGTCGATTTTCCGCCGGACACGGATGGTTCCGCCCCCTGTCTGCCACCCCACCCTCTCATCTGGCCGCCTGCCTGCCTGCCTGCCTGCCTGCCTGCCTGCCTGCTCGTCATGGCGCCAATGCTTGGATGGCAAAATGAGAGGGGGAGATAGCTTTGTGAGGTTCCGGAGCGGGCGGGTCGTCCAGATGGATCCGTGAATCCCCCCAGGCCTATGGCGTGGTGGGAAGTGAGGAAGTGGGACCCCCCCTCCAGGGTCCAGGCGCATCAGGCTCACCAGCCTCATCAGGCCGCCCACCCCCCGCCCATCCGGCCCCACCCTTACCTTTCTCTCACCTCGCGCCCGCCCATCCGGCCCCACCCGCACCTGTCTCTCACCTCCCCCCCCCCCTTTACACACACAAGCACACACGGGGCCACGGCACTCGCCCAAACCGACCATGCCGTACACACGATACTTGCCTTTCCAAGATCCCAGAATTCCCCGGGGACCCGCCTCCCTCCCTCTCGTGTGTGTCGGGGGGCCGGTGGGGTCGAGACTCCAGAGCTCCCTCAGCCACAGCGTTTTCACATCTCCGCATCACTACCTCCCAAAAGTCCCAATTGATCCAAAACGAATTTGCTGACGTGGCGCGCCTGACGCACGTTTTACCGTACTCGGCCTTGCCGCCCTGTGAGTGAGCCCTGCGAGAGTGGGCCACTGCATGAAAAAACGGATCCTTCGCGGACGGCATCAGTCAGGCCACGGTCAGTCCAGGCCACGGTCAGTCCAGGCGACGGTCAGTCCAGGCCACGGTCAGTCCAGGCCACGGTCAGTCCAGGCCACGGAAGGCAACCCCTTCTCCCGCTCTCCCGCACTCCCACCAGATTCGCCTTCCATCTCTTGGCTGAGGGTTTAGGGATTTTTGAACCCCAAAAGGAAAACCCTCTCCCGCGTACCTGCCTGCCCGATTCCCGGTAACTACCACTTCTCACCAACCCGCCAACCCGCCCCGCCCCGCCCGCCCGCCCGCCCGCCCCCCCGCCTCTTGACCTTCGCCCAGCTCCCTCGGTGCTCATCTATTCGAACACCGACGTCGTGGAGAGTGACAACCGAGTATCGGTCGTGGCGTCGATCATTTCGTCTCGGACATCGCCCGCCGTCATCACGCTCACACCCCGGCAGCCCATCCTGTACTTCATGATGTCGTACAGCGCTTACGTGATCATCGCGAACGGCAAGCAGTCGTACCTCGACGCGGAACGCGCGCAGGTCAACCTCTGGAAACCGCTGCAGCTGTCGCAGTTCGTACAGTCCGGCGCGACACTCGTACTCATCGACGGCGCGACGCGGGGCCCGAACAACAGTACGACAAACAGCTTCGTCGACCTGCTGGATGCCGTACTGGCGGACCGCGGGCCGTCGGGGTGCCGTGGGTACGAAATCGCAAAGGGCCAGAAGGTTCGCCTCAGTCAGGCGATCGCGCCGTCGGACCCGCTGGCGACCATCAAGAGCCCCATCAACGTAAGTGTACGACGGTACGGCATAGCCCGAGGGGCGGGGCGGGGCGGGGCGGAGGGGAGGTGGAGGATGGGGATGTGGCTTTTTTAATGTTTCAGGATGAGCGTGTGGGTGTGTGGGGTGTGTGGGGTGTGTGTACGGCGTGTGTGTGTGGGGGGGGGTTGGGGGGGTGGGGGGATGGTGGTGATGGTGGTGGTGGTGGTGGAAGGGGTGGTGGGGTGGTGGGGGTGGGGGGGGGTAGGGCGCCGCGGGCCTCAGAAGTGCACCCAGTGGGTGTCACGTACTGCATCGCACTTCGGATCTCAGTGTCATGACGGTCACCGGAGTGATCGAGATCGAGGCCGTGAGGGAGATCGAGATCGAGATCGGGGCCGCCCCACAACCCGGGGTGTGGCACGAGCTGTGTGTGCTTGACATGTGGGAGCTTCATCCAGGGGAAAGGGGAGGGGGAGGGGAAAGGGGAGGAGGGGGAGGGGAAAGGGGAGGAGGGGGAACTCGACCTCCCCCCCTCCCCCCCCCCCTCCTCCAGGTGCAGCCGCCATCCTCGCCCGACGACCCCTGGGCCCCCGTGGGGGAGGTGGGGGCAGTTGGGGGGTGGGGGCCCGGCGGAGCGGAAGGAGTGCGACAGACGGGCTGGCCGGGGGAAGAAAGAGCAGGAACGGGAGGAAGAGGAGCGCGGGCAAGCGGCGGCGGCGGCGGCGGCAGCGGCGGCGGGAAACAGCGGATGAGCTCACGGCCGGGCTGACAGCAGCAGCGGGGGCAGTTCGGGGGGAGGGCGTTGCAGCAGTTGATGCGGGACGGGAGCGGGGGGGGGGGAAGAGGGGGCTGACAGCACGGAGGGAGGAAACTGGGAATAGGGGAGGTTCCCCAAGCTGCGGCACGTCAGGACGTCACCCCCTTCCCGCCGCCTCAACACCCGCCCCCCTCCCCCCCCTTTTCCCCCCCTTACCCCCCCTACACACATGCACACACGCGCACACACGCACGTGCAGGCCCGGCCCGCCAGCGGCCTCACCAACATGCGCTGCCCCGGCGCCGGCAGCCTCCCCATCTACTCCAACGACCAACTGGGCTCCACCCCCACCTCCATCTGTCTTGCGCGGCGGTGGAGCCTGGGCCTGGGGTCCGTCTACTGGCTGGGCAGCTCCTTCCAGCAGCCGGGGCGCATCGCCTTCCAGGACGTCCTCGGCGCCGCCGTCGGCAGCTCCGTACGACCCGTCTTCCCGCCGCCGCCGTCGCCGCCGCCGGCGGCGCGCTTCGACCCGCCGCCGGCGGCGCCGGACCTGCCACCGTCGCCGCAGCCGCCGTCGCCGGCGCCGCCATCCCCTCTGCCGCCGTCACCGGCGCCGCCCTCGCCGAGTCCGCCGTCACCCTCTCCGCCGCCGCGCCCGCCTCCTTCGCCTCCGCCGCCACCCCCAGCTCCGCCGTCGCCCTCCCCCCCGCCGCGCCCTCCTCCGCCTCCGCTGCCGCCCTCGCCTCCGCCACGCCCTCCTTCGCCCCCGCCGCCCCCTTCGCCGCCGTCGCCTCCACCCACGCCGCCGTCTCCTCCCCAACCGCCGTCGCCGCCGTCGCCGCCACCCTCCCCCCTGCCCCCTTCGCCGCCGCCGTCCCCGCCGCTGCCGTCCCCCCCGCCACCTTCCCCGCCTTCACCGTCACCTCCGCCCCCTCTCCACCGCCGCCCTTGCCCCCACTGCCCTCTCCACCGCCGCCCTCGCCACCGTCGCCCTCCCCTCCTCCTCCGACGCCTTCGCCGCCGCCTTCGCCTCCGCCGCCCTCGCCGCCTCCTCCGTCGCCTTCGCCGCCGCCGCCGCCCCCTTCCCCTCCCAGACCACCGTCGCCCCCCCCGCCGCCGCCCTCTCCTCCCTCTCCCCCCCGTCCACCCGCCCCACCGCCCCCGCCACCTTCCCCCGTGCCCCCCTCTCCACCGCCGCCGTCTCCCCTGCCACCCTCTCCACCGCCGCCCTCCCCTCCTCCACCGTCTCCACCACCTCCGTCCCCGCCACCGCCTTCGCCTCCGCCGCCCTCGCCGCCTCCTCCGTCGCCTTCGCCGCCGAGGCCGCCCCCTTCCCCTCCCAGACCACCGTCGCCCCCCCCGCCGCCGCCCTCTCCTCCATCTCCCCCCCGGCCGCCCGCCCCACCGCCCCCGCCACCTTCCCCCGTGCCCCCCTCTCCACCGCCGCCGTCTCCCCTGCCGCCCTCTCCACCACCACCCTCCCCTCCTCCACCGTCGCCACCACCTCCGTCCCCGCCGCCGCCTTCGCCTCCGCCACCATCCCCGCCTCCGCCACCACCCCCGCCGCCGTCGCCGCCGCCTCCGTCACCCTTCCCCCCGCCCTTACCTCCTTCTCCCTCCCCTCCACCTTCTCCGCCGCCATCGCCTCCTTCACCTCCCTCGCCTCCGTCGCCGCCACCACGCCCACCCGCGCCTCCCTCTCCGCCGCCCCCGCCACCATCACCCCTGCCCCCCTCTCCACCGCCGCCGTCTCCCCTGCCCCCCTCACCTCCACCACCCTCCCCTCCACCACCGTCGCCACCGCCACCCTCCCCTCCACCACCGTCGCCACCGCCACCCTCCCCTCCGCCGCCGTCGCCTCCGCCACCACCCTCGCCGCCGCCACCGCCGCCGCCCTCTCCGCCGCCCTCTCCGCCGCCCTCTCCCCCGCCGCCGTCACCCCTACCGCCGCCCTCTCCCTCCACCCCTCCCCTTCGCTCTTCTCCACCTCCGCCGCCGTCACCGTCGCCTCCTTCGCCCTCTCCGCCACCGCCCACATCCCGACCTCCTTCACCTCTACCGCCGTCGCCGCCGCCAGCCTCCCCGCCCCCTGTCCCGCCGCCGCCCTTCCCCCTGCCGCCCCTCCTAGCAACCCCGCCCGGTCCACCGTCACCGCCCGGCGCGGCGCCGCCGCCAGCCCGACCTCCAGGGCCGCCTCCGCCGCCTCCGCCGCCTCCGCCGCCACCTCCGCCGCCTCCCAACTACCCCAACCCCGCGCCGCCGCCACCCAGCCCCTACCCACCTCCCCGCCCGCCGCCACTGCCCAGCCCGAATCCACCGCCTCCGCCACCTCGCAGCCCGCAGTCGCCCCCGCGACCCCCTCCTCGACCCATCACGGTACGGCCGCCTCCGCCCAGCCCATCGCCTCCGCCGCCGTCGCCACCTCCCAGCCCTTACCCGCCTCCGTCGCCGAGTCCCCCACCGCTGCCGCCCAGCCCGCCGCCGCCGCCACCCTCGCCGCCGTCGCCACCCAGCCCGCCGCCGCCGCCGCCGCGGCCGCCATCACCACCTCCCAGCCCGCCCAGCCCGCCCAGTCCGTCGCCTCCGCCACCGCTACCTCCCAGCCCGCCGCCGCCGCCGCCCCGGCCCCCGCTGCCGCCGTCGCCTCCTCCCCGGCCACCCTCCCCTCCTCCCAACCCGCCCAACCCCCGCCACAACCGCCCTCGCCACCATCCCCGCCGCCCAGCCCTCCTCTGCCGCCCAGCCCACCGAAACCGCCCTCCCCGCCCCCCAGCCCGCCTTCGCCGCCCAGCCCGCCGTCCCCACCCCCAGCCCGCCCTCCCCACCGCCCAGCCCACCGCCGCCACCCCCAGCCCGCCCTCACCCCCGCCAAGCCCGCCCTCGCCCCCAGCCCCCGCCCTCCCCACCCTCCCCTCCGCTCCCCCCTTCCCCGCCCCCACCTCCACCCAGCCCGCCCTACCCGCCGCCCAGCCCACCCCCGCCCCCTCCCAGCCCACCACCTGTACCGCCCTACCCGCCGCCCAGCCCGTTGTTACCCCTAGCCCCGCCCCCAGCCCACCGCCAAGCCCCTTCCCGGTCCCTCGACCTCCCAACGCCCCACCACCTCCACACCCCCTGCCGCCCACCTCTTCGCCTCCTTCTCCGCGCCCGCCATCACCTAAACGACCCAGCCCACCACCGCCGCTGCCCAGCGCACCCGAGTACGACTATTACTACATGCCGCCGCCGATCGATCAGCCGCCGGACGCGCCGACGCTGCCGCGAGCCCCGCCCCGGGCGCCGCGTCCGCCGCCGGCGCCGCCACGGCCGCCGGGGCCGTCGCCGCCGCCGCGGCCGCCGCCGCCGCTGCCGCGGCCCCCCAGGCCGCCGACGCCGCCGGCGCCGCCGGCACCGCCGGCGCCGCCGCCGGACGGTGATGCGACGCCGCCGTTCGTGCAATGATGATGATGATGATGATGATGACCGGGCCTTGTGTGTGTGTCTCTATCTATCACACGCGGTCGCGGTGCTGCAGCGGGCACACGGGTGTGTGTTTTGGAATCTCCAGTCGTCTTCCTTCATTTTATCGACTTCCCTACTATTTACTCTGCCGTACAAGCAGTGCGGGATGAGCACCAGCGGGGGGCCATAGATGGCTTGTGTGGTGCGTTGTGTGTGCGATCGATTCACATCGCAAAACGAATGCGAGACATTCTTTTTTTTGGGGGGTTGCGGGCATCAGACTAGCCGACTGCAGGGCGTATTAGAGCGCATCGGCGTGCCTCTTTCCATTTCCTGTTTCTCACGCTGCATACATTCCACATTCCCAGGCCAAGGTGCCGTGCCGCGGGTTTGTTTATCTGCGTTTAATGCGAAACCCGCCAGGGGGGGTACATTAATGTACATGTGCGTGTGTGCGTGCGTGCGTGCGTGCGTGCATATGTGTGTGTATGGGATCCACGGCGGGATATGATGACGTGGCGGCGCCATAGGGCCCCCTAACTGATAGATAGGGGCCACCATTGATTGATTCTAAGCAGCAAGGGGGGCGCCAGCCAGCCAGTCAAGCCGCATTCTGGGGTTCCTTGTTTTGATCCCACGCACGTGTTTGTTTGTGACATGGCACGTCCATTGGGGTCGCGATGATCTGTCCGGCGCGTTTGATGTTGGATATGCGCGGTGCGGTGCGGTGCGGGGGGTGAGGGGTTGTCGCGGGGGTAGGGGGTGGGGGAGGAGTTCGGGGAGTGTTGGGGAGCCGATTGGAAGGTTCCGATAGGGGGCCGGACAGGCAGGCCCTGTCGGGGTGGAAGGCCGTGTCAGTCGTGCACATACACAGTCGTACGCCGTCTGGACCTATTGTTTTGCTTGGCCGATTGATTGCTGGGCCGATTGATTGCTTTCCCATGAACACCGATTCATATCAAAATAACACACTTCTTATGAACAGCAATACAGCGGATGTCACTTGCCATGTTTGTGTGCGTGCAAAGGACGCGAGGGTGCGTGTGCGTGTGTGTGGGGGGGGGGGGGCGGAGGGGGGGTTGTGGGGTGTGTGTATGGGTTTGTGCTTTGTGGTGTGTGGGGGGTGGGGTCTGCGCGTGGAGGCGCGACCGCAACGGGAGGGTGGGGGGGGCGCACGCCGGCACCATTGCGTCCAGCGAAGAAACCCGACCCGACCCGACCCGACCCGACCCGACCCAACCCGACCTGGCCCCAACTATTCACCACCCGACATATGCGTACCGAGCTACCAACACGCGCGAGGGCCTACCCGCCCGGGAGGGGGAAGGAGGAGGCCCCTGAAACTGCGGTCATGAAATTGCGTTGCCGCGCGCTGACCAAGTGAAGTACGATGTGTCCGGGTTTCATGGCACGTGCGCACCCCCTGTGTGTGGGGGGTGCGTGGGCGTACGACATGTGCGTGTACGACATACAAGGACCTTGGGTGCGATACCCGGTTAGCAGTATACTTCATCATACATGAGGCGCTCGGAGAGCCCGGCGTCGGGGGGCTGAGCAGGCGGGGTGGGGACGGGTTGGCCGGGTTGGGGGGGGGGTGGACGGGGTGGACGGTGGTCGCTGCGGTTACATGCCGCCGTCCGTCCCCAGCTCCCCACCCCGCCATTACCCTCGCCCATTTTCTTTAACAGTTTTTTATTGTGCAGACGGGCTTCAGCCAGTTTGTGTGGCTGCACTCGTCGGTCGGGGTCGGGGTCGGGGTCTCATTTAACTGATGAGGCCATGTGGCTGGGTGGCTGGGCGGCTGGGCCACCGGGCCACCCACAAGCTGTACATAGGGAGGGATGGTCGAATGATTGGATCTTAGGGGGGGATCTCAAAGTGGACCCGACAACGAGAGAAGGGTTTGTCTGACTGGATTGTTCCGAAGGTGAAGTGGCTGTCCCGCATGGCATGGGCTGGGTTCCTGAGCATGTACGGCGGCGCATAGCCGCATACACGCCGGGTCCGCCCGCACCGCGGTGGTGTCATTGACACGGTGGTGAGGGGGGGGAGAGGGGGGAGGGGGGAAGTTTGACAAGCGACCTCTTGGGATGGGTAGGCGCGCGCGTGTGCATGTACGGCATGCACACGCGCCCCGAGGACCTATCCGCCGTACTTTGTTCAGTGCAATCGCGGGGAGTGTTTAGGGGCGGGGTATTCCCGCCCGCGTGTGTGCATGTGTGCGAGCACACGGTGATATTGCAGTGTGACCGACTTCCGCATCGTCTTCCCCGTCGTCATCTCCCCAACAGCAGCAGCAGCAGCATCAACAGATGGGTGCGGGAACTGTTTTAAACATTTTCATGGTTTTGGACGGCGCATGCATGGTGTGGTGGTGGTGGTGGTGGTGGTGGTGGTGGTGGTGGTGGTGGAGGTGTGACTTCCTCTGTACGTGTGTGTATGGGCGTTTGTGTGTATGTGCAGAGTCGTACATATGCGGGTGTGTGCTGTGTCGTACATAGGACTGTCACTTAGAGGGACAAAGGCCGCTGCGAGGCAGGGATGGCGGGATGCGCACCTGACCTGACCTGACCTGGGCATGTGGATGGATAGGCATGGCGTCAGTGGGTTGGGGGAGGTCAGCGAAATTAATCGCTGCCCCTGACAAAAGATTGTTGCTTTTTCTATTACACAACAACGAGGACTGCTTGGTATCGTGAATGGTGCGCCTTCCTCACACAGCGATTGCCAAGGCAGTGGGTCTCTCAATCCTCTCAGAGCGAATCCTCCATCCGCAGAAAATACAGTGTAACATTCAAACAATGTGTGTTGGTCCTGCTGTTTGGTCTGCTCAAAAAAGCGCAAGTAACAGCTCCGAAGCCATTCAAGTGCAAGTAAATACGCTAGCAATCTCCAAAGTCCTCCTTCAAATGCACATCTCCTGTTAGTTCACAAAAATCTAAACATCATACATATATATCATATTAAAAATGTCTTCTCGCCTCAGCAGAACGGCCTTGCCCTGCAGCAGCAGCACCACCACCACCACGGCCACCACTACCACTACGCCCCGGCTTCGGCTCATCGCCCCGCAACGCCGCGGCGCTTCCGCACGGCTGCGCGCAGCGCCTCTGTCCTGTGACCGCACCCCCGGCACCGTCAGCATCTCCTCAGCCTCGGAGCGACCCCTCCTCGCACCCACCGCGCACCCGCTCCTTGACCGCGGCACCCCCGCACCGCCCTCCTCTTCGTCGTCGCCGCGCCCGGCCGAGGAGCCCCGGCGCGGCTGGCAGGCGGTGGCCCGCGTCGCGGCGGCCTGCGCGGCCTCCTGCGCCATCGCTTGGTCGGTCGGGTCGGGCCCTTCCCTGGCGAACCCCTACCTGGAGAGCAAGAAGACGATCCTACTGGGGGTCACCACCGAGGGGTGAGTCGGTGAGGCCGACCTGCAACCCTTTCCCCCCACACACCCTGAGTATTTCTGTGGTGTGTCCGAGTTCCTTTCGGGTTTCTTGATTGACCTCCCACCCCAAACCGTATTGAAAAAACACCGCCGTCGGGTCTGTCCCCTAAAGCCTACGGTAGTAGATCCTCTGCCTCCTCCGGTCCTTGCCTCCCACCCTCGCTGTCACACCTCCATCCTCTCCGCCCAATCCCAAACGAACTGTCCGACCACCAACAACTGAACCAACCGCCAACCGTCAACACTGAACCCAACCCACCGCTCCAACCAGCACGATCCGCGGGTGCCAGGGCAACGTCAACCCCAACTGCGTCTCCACCGCCTCGACCAATGAGGTACGTAAACGGTATGTACGGCGCTTTTACGCCGTGCCGTGCCGTACGGTGCCGTACAACGTGGCGCGGTTTGGGTGGACGAGGGGCGTTGGGGCCCCTGGGCCGCAACGGTGGGGGACCGCGACGGTGACTTTGAGGGCTGCGGCGGGTAGCTCCGAAACCCTTCCTTGTCCATCGCGGGGTGGACATCATGTGCGTCAACGGCCCCACATTACGATAGACGACAGTGGTGTGCGTGGTGGTGGGGGGGTAAAAAGAAACAGCCCAGACACACGCGGTGGTGGTGGTGGGGGGACAGGGGCCGAGGGGACCCCATGACAGACAGGGCCGCTCGGTGTTCAATGACACATGTACGGCATCCCTACCCCCCAATATGCGGTCCGTCCCCCCCCCAAAATGCGCGGAAGAGCGGGCCCTCGGCTCGCATTCCCACCCTCCTCACCCCACCCTCCTCACCCCACCCTCCTCACCCCACCCTCCTCACCCCATCTCCCACCCCATCTCCCAAACGCCCTCTGGGATAACGACCTCTGGGATAACGCCCTCTGGGATAACGCCCTCTGGGTGCGCGCGCGGATACACGGGCACCCATGGCTCACACCCACCACGCGCGCCGTCCCTTCCCCTCCCCCCGGCTTCATCTTCCTCCGTCCCCCCGCTCTGCCGTACAGCTGTACGCCCCCGCCTGGCGAGCCAACACGCGAAGCGCCAAGGAGGCGGCGCAGGTGGGTGGGTGCAGCGGGGGCGGGTAGGGGTGGGGGGAAGGAGGGCGGGGTGAATGTGGGTGCGGGGTGTGGGTGCGGGGTGTGGGTGCGGGGTGGGGGGTTGATCGAATCAGTGGCCAAACCGACATCAACGAGGGGTGACGGCTTGACGGCGGGCGGTGGACGCTCCTCCCGCCGTCTGAAGGGACGGGGGTGCGGTGCGATTATCGGGGAGGTCGTCCGCGAAAGGATGTTGGTGCCGGGGAGCCCGGCCTCCTCCGGGTCCCCTCTTGTGTAGGACAGGGCAAGGCAGGGCAGGGTCTGTCAGGAACCTGACTTACCGTATACACACACACACGCATCCCTTCCCTTCCTCTCCCCTTCCCCCACCCCCCCCCCCTCACCCCCACCCCAACCCCCACATAGCGGGTTTCCTTGCTTCGCCACGCCCTCCTCCCCCCTCCCCGTGTCTGGGCTGTTTTTCTAACACCCCCCCCATCCCTTGCAGGAGTTGGAGACCCTGGTCCAGGCGGTGTACCCCGAGTGGTCGCTGGTGCAGTCCCAGACGTACGACTACGGCGAGTATAGGGCCTTCCTGGCGCCCTCCCTCTTCGGGAAGGACATTCTGGAGTGAGTTGCGTGGAAGGGGGGAAGGGGGGAGGACGCGGGGGGTTGGAAAGTGGGGTGGAGTGGGGCGGGGGCTAGAGTTGGGATGGGGGGAGGACGCGGGGGGTTGGGGAGTGGAGTGGAAGGGGATTGGGGGGAGTGGGTTAAATGGGGAAAGGAGAGTGGGTGGGGAGGGGGCTGTCGAGGGGGGGAGGGGGCGTGGTCGGGTGCCTACAGCCTATCTGCGCCTCTTCAGCTGCTTCCCCGACTCCCCCCCCACCCTTCCCCCCATCTAATCCACACACCCCGGCCGTCCTCTCATTCGTACACATGCCGTACAGGTTCCTGATCAAGGACGAGTCGGTCAACAACCGCAACTGGGAGGGGGACCGGGAGGGACCCTTCGTCACCTACCGCTCGCTGGCAGGTACGTGCGTGCGGGGGTGGGCGGGTGGGCGGCTGGGTGGAGTTTGTGCGGCGTGATAGCGCGAACCCCCTGCCCCTACCCCCCTGCTGCCCCCCTGCCCCTACCCCTACAGCTGACCGGGCTCAGACCTCATGCCGCATGCCTCAGACCTCACGCCTCACGCCGCATGGCTGCGCCGCACAGGCCGCCGCTGCGGTCCTCGACTGGCCCTCGCTCGGCCCCGGTGCCGCCTACCGCCACCCAAACCACCTTCTCACATGCCCTCTAGACATCTAGCGCACACCCCTGCCCTGCCTGCCCGCCTACCCGCCTGCCTTCGACCCTGCCCTCTCCTCTTTCTTCCCACCCCCCCCCCCTCCCCGCCCCACCCCCCGCAGGCAGCGTCAAGTACATCTGGCCCATCCAGCAGCCCCTGTCCGACTTCGGGGTCCAGAAGACCCGGCTGCAGGAGCTGCGGGGGAAGCTGGGCTGGCAGGTGATCGGCTGCGAGCTCATCGAGTGCTACGAGTACTGAAGGAGAGAAGCCGGGTCGGGAGGATGTGTGTGTGTGTGTGGGTGGGTGGGGGGGGTGGGGGTGGGTGCTGTAGCGCGCCGGGGGATGCGGGGTGAAGCGGGACGCTGTAGCTGCGGCTGTAGCTGCAGAGATGGGACGCAGCGGCGGCTGTAGCCCGACTGATCATCAGCTGCGGCACCCGCTGGCCCGTAGCCCCCCGCCTGAGGAGGATGAGGATGACGCGGGCCGGGATGGTGGTGGCTGCCGGCCAGTCGGCGGGTCGGTCCCGCGGGCGGCGCCTGGGGACGGGCCCCCCCCATCGGGATGGTGGAGGTCGTCCGCCGTGTGGATGGGGGAGGCGGTGGGTATAGGAAATTGGTAGGCATATTTTATACTGCGCTGCTGCCAGCCGCTGCTGCCAGAGCAAATATCCGCCAGAGCAAATATCCGCCACGCACGCCGTTGGGCCAAGCCACGAGCCGTAAGCCGCGAGCCGTAAGCGCGGTACGTAGTGGCGGCCGCTGCTGTGGTGGCGGGTTATGGTGCGGTCCGGTCGTAGACTCGCAGTTGAGTCGCCCCGGTGGGGGGCGGGGCTTAGCGTTTCCACCCACCATGTAATAACGCGGCATCGATGCGGGAGTGTGATTCAGAGGCCTTCCGTTTTCTTCTTCTGAACGCGGGATACGATAACGTAAACCACCTGATTTTTGAATGCAGAGAGCGAAGGCAACGGAAAACACTAGCGAGTTTGTGAAACCCAAAAGTTACAAAACGGGCCGTTGATCGATCCGCTGTTGATATGTTTTCATGGAGAGATCCGCCGTCAAAAGAGAGACGAAGTGGAATGAAACGAAACCAAAAATGCAACTCCTGTCAGTCCTGATATGTGATATCCCAGACCAATCGGAAAGAGACGGCCTGCCGGGGCTTTGCAATAAAACAAGCCGGGCAAGTTCCTTAATAAAGCCCCTGACACTGACATTCGATGGCACAGTACAGCAATGGCACAATACAACGCAGGAGGGCATCGAACACAGCCGCGTCGGCCACGACCGACTCACACCTAGTGCGGCACAACCCGCCCCCAAAGAGAGAGGTCCCCGGGGGCCCCGCTCCCCGCAACAGCACCACCACAAAAAAACGACGTCCGATGCACAGCAACGCTCTGTAGAAATACCTTTTCCTTGGGATGTGGAGGGATGGGGGCCCCGGGATCCCCTGTGCGCTATCGACTTCCCCACCCCGGCCCGTCCCCCTGCCGGGCTCCCCCCGCCCGTACGGCCTCGTCCCATACACCACCATCCCGCCTCCGTACACACACACACACCACCCACACATCCACACATCACACACGGGTTTGGTTTGGGTTTGGGTCGGGCAGGTTTCTTTGCTACACACACATACACACACGTGCTTCGGCGGTCTCCCGTATGGGGCGGGTTAGCGCCCCCGGCCAGCGTCGGCCCGGCAGATATGTAACGATTCACACACGATGCCACACGCCACACACGCACACCACACACATCGCACATTATACACATCACATAGGCAACCAAAAAAATACGCCTTCTCTCGCGCAAGGGAGGGTAAGGACTCGTGCTCAAAGCAGGGACGCGCGCCCCATTGTTGAAAATGTTCGGAGTTCTTGTTTTGTTGCCGCTGCCTCCTCCCCCGCCTTCCCCTCATCGCCACCAGACAGACACAGATACCCGCCAAACACACACACACACACACACACACACGCATATTGGTTTTTCTCAATAAACACACGGGCGGGCGCGCAGCCCCGTACCTAATGAAAAACCCATGGCGCAGGCGAAGGGACATTTGCCCACCCTAAAACACAAGCATGCCCCATACTGCCTCTTTTCTTTCGATGCGTCCAGAAGAAAGAGCAGAGAAGAGAGAGAACAAGAGTAGTTGCAGGTTGCTGTAAACTCCAGCGGGGCGCCCGAGTACGGCAGCGTGTCCGGATCCGCAGTATCGCAGCGGACCCGCGCAAAGGCACGCGCCGTGACCCACGGGTCGGTCCCCCCCCAACTGGCTTCGCGACCGCCCTCCTTCAGATGTCGCGGCGCCGCGGCGCCAATACGAGCACCTCTCTTCGGGTCGGCACGCTCAACTCCCCAATCCGCAGACATTACGTAACCTTACGCAACTGTGTCCGTCAAGGGATAGCAGGTAAAATAAACCATTTCCGTACAATGTACGACACTGTAAGATATTTCCCTTGCTCTGCCGATGACAAGGGTACGGCACCCGTGCCATAACCATCCCCATCAAAAACGCGCGCGCGCTGCGCTGGGTTGTGTGTTTGCCATGATTGCTGAGGATCCCAAAAGAATCCAACGCGCGTGGGCATTACACAACACGCACACACACGCACACACACAAAACACACGCAACCCCCACACACGAGCGCACACCCCGGCGTGTCGAATCGAGTCCAGTCGAGCGAGACCGAATGAGGACGCGACGGAATGAGAACGCCCCCTCCTCACTGACGGCCGGCGTCGCCGCCGCCAACTGCAATCGCCGTCGCGGCCGCCGCGGCCGACAGCACGTCCGTCACTTCCTCGACCTCCGCTTCCGCGTCGGCCTGAGGTGTAGAGGCTCCCGTCGGCGGCACCTCCGCCTCGGCGGCGGCCACGGCATCGCCGTCCACCGACGACGGGCCCATGTGGCCCACCGCCGCCGCGGCCGCGGCGGCGGCGGCCGCCGCAGCTGACGCTGAATGGAGTGACCCGCGCTGAAAATTGAGGCTGCGGGCGACCTTTCGCGAAAACGCGCGGAGCGAAAACTTCAACCGACCCGTCAATGAGCCCAATGCCGCTGACTCGTCCGCTGCCGCCGCCGCCGCGCAGGGCAGCGAAGCGCCAATGTCGTACTCCGTCAGACGGGGACTGCAAAGCCCGACCGAGCGGCGGCTCGGTCGGTGGCCGTCGTCGCACGCCGTCACTGCCGCGTCGGCGGCGGCGATACAACCGCCGCCGCCGCCGCCACCGCAGAGGATCTTCTGCGCCGCCGCGTCGCTCTCGACGACGGCTTCGACGTTCGACGGCGTGTCGGAATCGTTCCGGGCCAATGCGACCGTGGGACTCAACGGTGGGCTCATCAGCAGCGGCGCCACGAGGCGCGGTGCCGACGTCGGTGTCGTTGCCGTACGCCGTACAACAGGCGGGTTGGGCGTCGACGGGCCCACCTCCGAGCTCGAGTTGCTGCTCGTCGTACTGACGCTGCTCGTCGTACTGACGCTGTTGCTGCTGCCGGCGAGGCGCTTCGGCGGCGTTGGCGACGTCGCCGCCGCAGCTACATCCGGCACCGACACCTGTTGCTCGTGTTGTTGTAGTTGTAGTTGTTGTTGTTGCTGCTGCTGCTGCTGCTGCTGTCGCTGAAGCTTATGTTGCAACAACTTCTCTTGTTGCTGCTCGAGCTGCTGTTGCGACGGCCGCCGTCCGGATCCCATCGAGTGTTGGCGGTGGTGCCTGTACGGCGGTACGGGGTACGGCGAGCTGCCCACAGTGCTGAGCTGTCCGTCGGCGGTTCCCCTGGCGGCACCCGAGTAATGCTCCCGGGGGGTGAGTGGTACGGCACCCGCCGCGAGCGACGGCGACGGCGATGGGGGTCGCTCCGAGACCAGCGGCGATGACCGCAGATCACTGCCTTGTCGCCGTCGCTGGCTATTGCCGCTGCCGTCGCTGCTGCTACTGCCGTTAGTCGCGGCGGTTGGGTAGGTCGTGGTGGTGGTGGTGGAGGAGGAGGGGGCCAGGAGCGGCGGAAACTGGGGCGAAACGTACGGCGAGGGTTTGTTGGTCATGTACGGCAGGCCGGAATGTGCGTGCTGCAGCAGCGGCTGCTGCTGCTGTTGTTGACGCGGCGATGGCTGTAGCTGCTGCTGTAGCTGTAGCTGTAGCTGCTGCTGCGTTGAGGGGTATTGAGTGGGCCGGGCGCAAAATGGCGAGGCGCCGGCGGCTGTGGTAGATGATGATGGTGGTGGTGGTGGTGGTGGCAGAAGGGAGGAGACACAAAATGGTTCCGACAGCGATGCCGCGAGGGCTGGGTCGGCAGCACCGTCGTTGGCGGCCGCGGCAGAGGCACCGCAGGCCGCCGGCGCCGTGAACTGGCTCACCAACGGCTGCTGCTGCTGCTGCTGCTGCTGTTGCTGCAACTGCTGCTGCTGCCGCTGTTGCTGAAGCATGCGTAGATGATGCTGTTGGTGCAAGTAACGATACGGGTGTTGGTGTTGCTGGTGGTGTTGCTGCTGCGGCTGCTGCTGTTTAGCGTACAGCTCATGTTCAGCCACAGATCGTTGTTCTTGCGACTGCTGCTGCTGCTGCTGCTGCTGCAGCTCCGCGCCGGCGGCGCCGGCGGCAGTTGACCTGACGGCGTTGTAAGCGGCGGCGGCTGCGCCGTACGACGCCATCTGAAACGGCGACACGCCCGGCTGCGCAAACGGGTTCGGCGGCCTGGCGGCGGCGCCGGCGGCGGCGACGTCGACGTCCTGATACAGCCTCTGACGCTGCTGGAGACGGTGGTCGTGGTGCGACGGTGAGGGCACGCTAGCGGCGGCGGCGCCGCCGCCGCTGCTCGAGCGCGCACTGGCTGGCTCTTCCGTCGGGCTGCTTGAGCCCGGAAGGACCGCCTCCGGCTGTAGCCGCGGCGAGTCGGGCCGCGTAGGAGCATTGGGAGGGCACGACGAATTGATAAAGCTGACGTCGGAAGCGTAGTGGGAGAGTGTGGGAGCCGACGCCGCGGCGTGCAGGCCGGCGGCGGCCGCGGCGGAGGCGGCGGTCGTGGCGGCGCCGTCGGCGCCGCCGCCAGAGGTCGGCGCTGACGACGGCGATGCCGCCGCGCTGGTGGCGCGCTCTAGATGGTGGTTGTAGTAGTTATGGTTATGGTAGTTGTGCTGGTGGTGGTTGAGATGGTTGTGGTGGTTACGAGAGGAAGTGCCGTCGGCGTCCGTGGCCGTTACGGCTGCGCCCGCCGCTGGCGGGGCCGCCGCCGCCGCCGCGGCGGCTGCGCCGCCGCCGGCCGCCTCGGAGTCAGCGTTGCCGTTGGCGCCGCCGCCGCCGCCGCCGCCGCCGCCGCCGCTCGGGGCCGCGCTGCCGCTCCCGCCGCCAGACTTCAACTTTTGTTGGCGTTCGGCGGCTGCGACGGAGGCGCAGTGTACGGCAGCGTCAAAGGCGCCGATGCCTTCTAGCTTGAGGTGTTGGCCGGAGAGCGGCTCCTTGCAGCCAAACGTCAGAGAGATATCCACGTCATCCGGAAGTCGAAACAGCTCACGAATTCGATGCGTGAACTCCTTGAGCCCGTCAGGGCCCTGCTTGACCGGAATCCTGGGGGGAGCGGAGAGCGGGTAGGGGAGGGATACACAGTTTTGTAAAACAGGAGGGAGCGAGAGGAAGGGGACGGAGGAGAGCCGTCTAGCTGTCAACAGGTAGGTCGACGGCGACGACGGCGGCGGCGGCGAGGAGGAGGAGGAGGAGGAGGAGCAGGAGAAATGTTTCCGCATCTCCGCAACAATGGCAGAAACATACGCTCATGCCGCGTGGGCCGCACTGCGGGCAAAACCCATGTGCAGTTCCGACCCCCATACAAACACACAGGCGCCCGGCACCCTCTCGAACTCCAAATGGACGGCACCACCATTATCGTACCGTGCCGTACCGTCGTACAGTTTCGTCCATCTCCTCACCTGTGAATCTGACCCTCAAAATACACCACCATGATGGGCTGCACCCGCTGCACGTCAGGCTTCAGGTTCTCGGGCGTCAGGCTGGCCTTCCAATCCGCCAAGTTGCAGTGGCAGAACCTGAGGGGCAGCGGCAGCGGCAGGGACAGCGGCAAGGACAGGGGCACAGGTGAGGTAAGACGGGCTGGACAGCGCATCGAGAACAAAGAGCGGTTGTCATAGAGCGGCGGAAGGAGGGGCCAGCCAGCACTTGGCGTCGGAGGAGAGCGGTTGTCATAGAGCCGCGGAGCGGGTAACTTGACTGTACACGCGGTGGCGGCGGCGACGGCGGCGGGTGGTGGTGTGCGCGAGGGCCGAGCGAGGGCGCACGAGGGCCAAGTAGGGGGCCAAAAATTGACAGCACTCTTCCGACACCGCAGCCTTCTATTCATTGTATGGGTCGGGCAATGGGTATATAATATGCGCATACGGGCAAACTATTGGGCGCCACTCGGCCCCGCGCATGTCACGCACTCCTGTTCAGCTGAAATAACACACATTTGTGGGTTTCTCATTATTACGCACATGTGAGCTTGTGATGGTACGGCAACTTTGGCCGAGATATCATTGTACGTGTTTGGGTCACAGCTCAGACTTTGGACGGGCGGGCGGCCTCAGATCAAGGCCGCAACAACGTGACCTCTCAAACGCACGTTGCTGCACGTCTTCCAGCGTGGCCTCTTAGCCCTCCAGTGGGGGACAGTGCTGCCGTCACTCGAACTTCCGACGTCCAGCCGCGCGCGCCAGTGCACGGCGTTACACCCGTCTGCCGCTGCAACCGCCACCCTCTGCCACTTCCCAACTACCCCTCCCCCTCTCTTTCCTTTCCCACAACCCACCACACCACGGAGAGAGACCCTTGCAACGTTTTGAGCAATCTTTCATTCAACCCGTCCCCGAACGTAACCCCAACGTAACCCCCGCATTCCCAACCGTCCCCATTCCTCGCCCCCCAGGTCCTCGTTGACGACCCATGCCCTTAACGGGCTCCCCCCGCCCTTCTCTCTCTCCCTCTCTCTCGGTGGTCACCGCCAGCGACGCAGCCAGCCCCACGGGTCGGACCTGCAGTTGGTCTCCTCCAGGCGTCCGGCCTGTTGCAGCTGCCACCGGGCGAGGCATCGCGGGTGCACCTTCCGTGGGCATCGGCAGGGACTGATCAGCGGGTCCCGATCCTTCGTTCCGTCCAGGCAGATCCAGCAAATATCGTCGCTTTCCTGAGATAGTTTGGGCGGCACGTACCAAGGGCGAGAGGGCAAGAGATTTGATTGAGAGGGAGCCAAGGGACAGGGCGTGGCGGATAAGGAGAGGGGAGCAGCATCGGTTTGTGTGGGTGGGAGGGAGGGAGGGAGGGAGGGTAGCCAGGATGCGAACGGGAGCTGGGTCGCTCGACAAAGCGAAGGCTGGGAGACGTCCGAGGAGCTGTCGGAAGCCCGGCCCCGATGGATTAATTTAAAAGATGCTGTGCATCACAAGAGGAGCTCGTGCCTCGATCGTTGAACGCAAGCCGCGGATCCGCGTCCTCTTGTCAAACCCCGATGCCGACGCAGCCCAGCTTTGTAACCCACCATGTCAACCGGCGCTTGTGACCTCTCCACCTGGAGGCTACTATCCTCCAGCATCCTTAATGTGCCGCTCTACGCCCTGCCGTCGTTTTGTTGTGCTTTCCCAATGTCGACTGAAGTGAAAGGCAGCCTTCACCTTTTGAGCCTGCATGCGTAAAAAGATTTTTTGCTCAATTTGTCATCAAATTGCACAGGTTGGGAGCTAAAACCAACGCAGGTGTACAGAGAACGTCCCAGACAAAGCGGCAAGATAACCGCCAGGTGCCAGCAAACTTTCGCAATGCTTTTTGATTCACTCCATGCAAATCTTTCCATTTCTGTTCAATGCATTAAAATATAATGTCCAGCATACGCGCCAACGCTGCGCACGGCCTCACGCGAGGGCCGAGGAGACCCAGTCACAATCGACTGTTGCTCTCGCCGCATGTCTCACCTTGAGAAATGGATGAAAGATCGATGATATGCTCAGAAGGTTCCCGGGTGTGTGTGCTTCGGACTGGGAGCTCAATGCGACAAACGGTGCGAAGAGGCGGACTGCTAAAGGCAAGCAAGAAGGGCCCGACGGTGACAAGGCCCTGTGCTGCCTGTGGGAATGCGGCCGTGTTGCGTTGACTGAAACACATACCGATAATGGCGTTGCCGAGCTAAGGAAGTCCACGCCCACCATCTCGTACGTTTGTACGGCGAAGGTGGGCCTCCACGTAAACACAATCATTGTATATTGTGGGTGACACATTGGACCGCTCGTAATTTTAAGTTTCTCTTTCCTTATTCAAGGTATGTAAGCTCGAACGGAGATCAGGGCCAAAATGCGCTGCTGTCACGACATGTCACTACTGGCGTGAACATCAAAAACCTGATCGTCAACTGACATGCCTTGCAAATATTATTCAATTCAACTATCCATCCATAACACAATCCGGCTGCTCGTGCGCGAGTTATCGTGCCCGCTACTACCCTCGCCGCGGTGCGCGCGCATTTTGGCTGCGAATTCCATGCCAACAAACTTGCATTAACTATATAACGCAAAACCTCGTCGAAACTCACTGTATGAGGTCGATGTACACTTTCTGTACGGAATCGTCTGCACAGGAAGGTGGCGTTGGTCCGCTGCCAAGGGCTTTGTTAACCCGCAACCGTCGCTGGTTGTTTCATCTAGGGCGGCCTGCTTCACCTTGTCTCCCTCAGCTGCCCCCGTTACCCTTTCACCGATCGAGCCCACACGGAAACGCCGTATCGGGACGGAAGACAAGAGCGACCAGGGTTGCGCGGGGGCCCCCTTCTCGCTCACGCTCAGGGCTCGCCGGCGTCCCGACGGTGTGCGCCAGCCATCAGGTAGAGCCCGAGCCGCCCCTCGCGACCCCGCTCACGACCACCTCCCGTTCTCCCTCCCTGCCTCCGGTCGGTGCACCGGTCGGGGTACCGCGTACCGGCCCATTGCTCCCCACAGCCCATTGCTCCCCACAGCCCATTGCTCCCCACAGCCCATTGCTCCCCACAGCCCATTGCTCCCCACAGCCCATTGCTCCCCACAGCCCATTACGCTCCTCATTGCAAGGGCGGCACGGCAACAAGAGACCACAGGAGCCGTACGACGCGTAAGGGCGGAACCCGAACCGGGGGCTGTGTGAACCCCTGCCGCGGAGGCGGACCCCGAAACCCACACCGTTCGACCGACCGCGCCCCCATCACTCTCCTCCCCCCACACACACAACTGCACCTTGCCCCCGCCCCCCCTCCCCCAAACTCTCGCCTCTCTCCCCCCCCAAAAAAAGGAGCTTTTGGAGATGTGGATTCGGAGCTCGGGAAGTTAAGACCAGCGAGAGGATTAACGGAAAAGGGGTTGGCGACTGCGAGCTGATCAGCGAGAGGAAAGTTAAGACCAGCGAGCTGATCAGCGAGAGGAAAGGGGGTTGGGGAGGGCCGCGACCGCGAGCTGCCGTGATGGAGGCACCAGGGGGCCTCAATAGGGAATGGCCCCGACCACGGTGGACGTCGAGATGTACGTGTGCAGTTTGCAGCACCAGGCCACCAGCAGCAGCAGCAGCAGGTGCAACCGGCGGGCCGCACCCGGCCGCGCTGGGTCCAGGATCTAAGACACAGGTCCCGGGTATACATCGGTGATCCCTTGTGAGCGAGTTCCGCTGTGACGGCCACTCAGTAATTCATTCAGGTCCCAGGTGGCGGCGGAGGGGGTCTGATTCTCGAATTCTGAGGGGCGGGGGCCGGGGGGCCCTCCGGGGAAGGAAGACAGGCCGGGGGGGGACACGACATCGGTGAGGCGTCTCGACCGGCTTTCGCGGCGTCAAATTCGCGTCGCGCGCAGGGCACAGCAGCCACAGGACACGGTATGGTCCAAACGTCCACAGAGGTAGTGCAGCCGACTGCGAGGGAAGCTGTAATCAGCCGCTGCACGGCAGTCCGTCACGCACGCTGCTGCTGTTGCAGTGGGCATGGCGCGACAACGCCCCCTGGTGCGGACCGTTTCGGCGGGAGAGAAACTAGAGAAACTGGAAGAACGTGCCATCGGACGGCCCGCCTCGACGAACGCGCACGCCATCGGTGTGGGAACTGCGTTGATTTGCCGGCGTGCCTCGCTGTCTGCGCAGCCGCTGGAAAGCCATGCCGCCTATCCTAAGGTTACGTACACCGAGAAGGAGACCGTAAAGTACCGATCAACTTTCCGATGAGGTATGCATAATTCCACACACATTTAATACGATGGTAGCCGAAACTTCGCAGCTCGAGACGTCGAAAGTGTTACCGGGTTGAGGTCGTTGCCCCAACCGACTGCATATAGATCAGTCACCAAATCAATCACTCCGGGCCTCTAAAAGCACATTTGACGTTGCTCTTGCGTTCATATTTAATGTTTTGCTGCTTCTCATTCATGGTTGTAGTCGAACAACCGTTTCCAACCTCTTTTCTTCGTAGCCTCACAAAGCCGCAACAACAATCACAGCTTATGCGCACACGTAATTTATTTCTCTGTATATAATTTGTTACAGTCATATCTTTCTCTTCGTCAATCATGATGCTCCAACAGCGGTCGGCACTTTGTGCGCGCAGCCGTGCTCCCTTCGGTCTGAGGCCTGCGCCTCGCCGATGCCGCGCCGTCATTGTCGCTTCAGCGCGGGAGGACTCTTTGCTGCGAAGGTGCGCTGCTCGGCAACTGTGACGGCCCACTCACCATGCCATGGCTGGCCGATTGTCACCCGCCTGCGCTGTGCGATGTTCCGGTTCCCGGCTGCAGCCTGTCGATGAACGCGGAGGTGTCAGTTCTGGTGGTGGACGGCACCAAACTTGTTGCCGAGGTACGGTGGGCCTGGGGTGCGGCCCTGAGGTCCGGACGGGACAGGGCCACTGCGTATCGGGTATCGCGGACCGGCAGAACGCCCGCGGGTCCCCGCCCCCTACCTCCCAGCTTCCACCCACATACACAGCCACAGTCATCACACACACACAGCGGGTTCCTCGCTGGACGCAACCCGCGCCGCCCCGCCGCCCCTTCCCCCCTTTCCCCGCCTTTCCCCCCTCCCCCGCCCCCGCCCCACAGGCGCAGCGGCGGCACAAGCTCGCCCCGACCGCCACCGCCGCCCTGGGCCGCACCCTGCTGGGCGCCCTTCTGATGGGGTCCTTCCGTAAGGAGGACGAGCAGGTGCAGGTAGGAGCGGGTGTAGATGGATGGAGGAGGGGTGGCGGGGTGGGGGAGGAGGACTCGATCCAGGATCCAAACCGATATGGTGAGTCAAACAGAACCGTGCTATCTTTCCCCCCGCGGTGACTGACTTGCTCGGCCTCTGCCATAACCGCCGAACTCTCCAGGGGCGCTGTGCGCTGTGCACAGGGTGCACGGCCCCCCGGGTGGGGGTTACGGGGTTGCGTTCTCGGGGTTTGCGGCCCCCTTCACACACCCCGACGGTAGCATCAAACATCCCAACCACCACCACCACCATCACCACCGCCTTGGATCCGCTTAAAGCACCCCGCGACCACCCCCACCACCCCCCACATTGTCTACCAATTTCCTACCCCCACCATCCCCACCTGGTGTCCGCCCCAAGTGCTCTGTCCGCCCTCACCCCGTCCGAACCCCCCCCCTCCCCCTCGGGTCCCTCCCGCCCGCCCGCTCTCCGCCCCGTGGCGCAGATCACGTTCCAAGGGGACGGCCCCGCGGGATCCATCCTGGCCATCGCCGACACCCGCGGCAGCGTCAAGGGCAAGATCACCAACCCGGCGGGTGTGCTGGGGGGAGGCGGAAGGGTTCGGGGTGCGGGGAGAGGAAAGGGTGGTGTTGCCCCGTGCCTTGCCCCTAACAGCCCAGCCCAGTACATGCCCCACCCTGGCAACTCCTACCTTGGCCCGGTCCCTCCCCCGCTGGCATGGCCGCACAGCGCAGATTAAATATGTCTACCAATTTCCTCTCCCCCGGCTCCCCTCCCCTGCCCGCAGCGGACCCGCCACTGCGCCCCGACGGCAAGCTGAACGTGGGGGCGGCGGTGGGGAAAGGTGCGCTTGCCGGCGATCGCCCCTCGCCCCTCCCCGAACCCCTCGCCGGGGTCTGACCTGAATCCCAAATGGTCCATCAATGTCCAATGTCCTGAACTCGCCCCCGACCCCGTCCCCGGGGGAAGACCCGAAGAGATTGACCCGCCAGGGTATTGGGCCAGCCTCGGGGGAGGTTGGCATGACCGGAGGGAAAGGGTTGGGGTGCCCAGCTAGAGTGTAGGGTGGCCCCGGTGTGTATGTACGGCACAGCTCGGCGGGTTGGCCCTGGGCCCCGGGCGGCAAGGGGGCCCCGCTCGCGGGTGGTTGGGTATCTCTTGAACTAACCCCCAAACTCCCATTTCGGTGACGTCAAACCCACGACGCACCAACCCTAACTGACAACCACCAACCAACCACCCAACCAGGCGTGCTGGCGGTGGTCCGCAGCCACCCCCTGGAGCCACAGCCGTACACGGGCATGGTGCCCATCGTGTCGGGGGAGGTCGCGGAGGACCTCGCCAACTACCTGGTACGTCCGATCGTACAGGTGTACGGACGGCTGTCGCATGAGTGTACGATCGTCCACGAAAGCGGTGAAAAGGGTCATTGCGGCGGGCGGTAACAAGCCCGTGTGCCGATGGCCCTGAAGCCCCTTCCCCCTTCCGCCTCCCGGTCGTCGGGTGCCGTGCCGCCGTACCCTCAGAACCCCCACCCCCTACCCCCCACCCCGTTCGCCCTTCCTTCGTACTCCACCTCCCTCTCCCCCGGCTCCGGCGCTGCGGTACCCGGCGGCGGCCCCCCTGTCCTGTCCTGTCCTGCACGCCGCACGCCGCACCTCGTTCAGGTGGACAGCGAGCAGACCAACTCGGCGCTGGGCCTGGGGGTGTCGCTGGATAGGAACTGCCAGGTCAAGAGCGCGGGCGGCTGGCTGGTGCAGATCCTGCCCTTCTGCAGGTGCGTGTGCAAGGGAAAGATAAAACGGAGCCGCCGCAGGGGTGTTGTGTGGAGGGAAGCTGAGCGGCGGGAAAGCTGAGCCGCGAGCCATTGCAGGGGTGTTTCTGTGTATGTGTCACGCGCTCGTTTCCTGGTTTGGATTTCCAAACATAGTGTAATCGGGGGGAGGTATGTAAAACGCGGCATTTCAGCTTAGCCTTCGGGTACCCCCTTGAAGCTGTCCAGCCAACGCAATTCGTGTCTATTGGAGTCAGCAACTGCCAGCATTCCGCAAGTTCCCCTCCTCTCCCCCGTCGCCCTCCACCGGACCTCCCGACTCGCCCCCATCTTGCGGGGCGCCCCCTGCACCCCCTTCTCGCCCCCGGCCCCCCTTATTCCTCCCCCCCCCCCCCGCCAGCGAGGAGACCCTCTCCCAGCTGGAGGCCAACCTGACCTCCATGCCCACCATCACCGCCATGTTCAACGACGGCATGTCGGTGGCGGACGTGACGGAGCGCATCCTGCAGGGCCTGGGGGCGATGCCGGAGGGGCAGGCCATCACACCCAAGTGAGTCCATCTGTCTGTCAGTCAGTCAGTCAGTCGGTGAATCTGTCAGTCAGTCAGTCGGCAGCTGCACGCCGCAGCCCAGGGGCCCGCCTTTCCAGTTCCCAACCCCCCTGTGTCAATGATGCGAAACCGCGAAACCGCGAAAGAGCACCTTCCCCTCCCACCCTGTCTTGCGATCGGACGGGTGCTTTTGCAGCAGCAGCAGCAGCAGCAGCAGCGCCAGCTTCAGTATATACTTAAACCCTGGCCCCAGTCTTGCGTCGTGTATTTACGCGCGATGAACGCGTGCGGGGGAGGTCGATAGCGTGTGGTCGTGTGCGTGTGGGGAGGATGCTCATACGGCGGCTGTCCGGGCTATGGCCTATGGGGGTCACGCACACACACCCGCCCCGTAGGTACGGCCCCTGCGAGGAGGAGGCGCTGAAGAAGCGGATGATCCGGGCGGTGGCGTCGCTGGGGAAGGCCGAGGTGGCGGACATCATACAGCAGGAGGGCAAGCTCGAGGTGCGAAGGGGGGGTGGGGGTGGTTGCCGGGGGGGTGGGGGTGGGGAGGAGACGGGTGAAACGAGGAAGAACCAAGCCAGGGGTTGGGCTTGAGGCAGGGAGGTCCTGGGCGGGGCGCGGGTGCCGCCTCCACAGGCAGGGCGCAGAGGCTGCCTCGAAGACCGCAAGCGGTGCTGTGCGGGTTTAAAAGGAAGGCGAGCGCGGAACGGAGGGGCGCACCACGGCGGCGTGTCGCCGCCACTTTTCCTGGCGTGGCCATCCCATGAATACCTACGTGCCTCTGTCATATCACCCTCCGCACAGCACCGAGCTGTTATCTTGTTATCTACATCACGGCAGTGGCCTCCCTGCAACATCCGTGGGAGGCAGGCCACCCACAAACCACACCCACAAGGGGGTTGGCCCGAGCTCCATATCACCACCCGCACAAGTGGGCCTCCCTGCATCACGATCAGCAGCACATCACCATCCGTCGGGGTCGGGCGACCGACAAACCACACCCACGCGGGGGGCTTTGCCCGCGCCCCCGCGCCCAAGCGGCCGTCGTCTGCGGCCATCGTCCCTGTCCAGCGGCCTCGCCGACTTGAGCGACCGACCCGGGGCCGGCCCCCTTTGTCAACAAAGACAGCGAAACCGCAGATGCGCAACAAACTGATGACCACCGATGTTGGGCCAGGCGCCCCCATCCGTCGCCGACGGGTATGGCGGCGCGCTAGCTGCATGCGGCCGGCCCCGCCGAGTTCAAGCCGGCCACCACCGCATAGCGCACGTCTGGAACGCCATCAAGTGGTTTGTAGCGGATATCCGGCGGTGTTCTGTCGGAGTTCCCGCCAACGGTGAGCAGCCACCGCACCGCACCGCCCAGAGCGGTCAGCAGCCACCGCCACCGCACCGCCCACCCGGCGCCGGCTCCTTGCGGAGAGGATACACAACAGCGTCGTACACGTGCGCGTGTGCTTCGGCGCACCGGCGGTCTGCCTTTCCTCTTTCCGTCGGGGCTGGGTCAGCAAAAGCCCTTGGCGCAGTTGGCGCCGGGCGCAGTCAGATATGCGCCCCTCAAATACACGCAACACACATACACACATACACACATACACGTTTGCCACATACATGCTAGGAGTGCTCCATGCATGGAAACCCAACCCATGCATGGAAACCCAACCCATCACGTTCATTCATTCATTATAGCTCCTTATCCATTTATCCATCCATCCATTCAGAATCGTTACCGCCCTACGCACGGTAGTTGCGCGCCGGGGACCCCGTGGAGCTCCCGCCTCCGGAATCCTCCCTTCACCCCCCAGTAACGACCCGCCATTCGATGACGACGATGACGTCATTGCGGCTGATACTGAACACCTGGCGGCAGCACCGGTGTCGCTCACCATGCCGCGAACAACAGCCGTAACGTTCAGCACCCGGCGGCCGGGTCGTTCGAGTGTCACACACACACACACATACACACACAGGGTTCGGTCGGGCGGGTTTCTTTTCTAAACACACACACACACACACACACCATCTCTAAACACACACCACCATCAGGCTCTTGCGTACATACAGCTGTTCACACCGCGCAATGGCGCTGTTGGGGGAGCAACCGCGAACCGCCCACCCAACCAAGACCCCCCAAACATCACATTGTGTGCCGTCGGACGTAGGTTCACGATTTTGGATCAAGCCTCTGTACTAGAGCTCGTTCACGATTCCATAGTTTCTCCACTACCACATTCTCCTCTTCCACCACCACCTCCTCCCCTGATGGCCTGCATCAGGATCCGATGGCCTGGTTTCCTGAATTCCTGCACATTCGGATTGGGGTTTCGACACTGTGAAGAAGAACCGCAGCAGCCCCTGCGCCCGCCCGCGAATGTGCTCCGCGCCACCGCCCGCCCCCCTTCGTTGCGCTCGCTGCGTTCGGAAAGCACCCGTTCAACGAACATGGTGGTTAGTCGGCAACGGCAACCTCCGCCTGATGGCCTGGCCCGCTGCGTTGCAACCCTCAACCATCAACCACAATCGTCAGCGTCCGCTTCACGCTCTCAAGGACCGTCCGTGTGCATACATCCGTCCGGCCCCGGGCTCGGCGCCCTCGTAATGTATGGCCCTCCACACCCCCAGGCCTCCCTCCCTCCCCCCGGTGCCCTTCTCAAGGCGCGCTCGCTGACCTTAACGCCCTCAAACAGCCGCCGTGGCCCCCCTCCTCAACTGGCAGCGGCGCAGCTTAAAATGTCTACCAATATCCTGTACCCCCATCAACTGACCCCAACGCCCGCCCTCCAACAGCCGCCCTGTGACCCCCCTCAACTGGCTCGCGATCCCAGCGAGAGTCCAGCCCTGCGCCGACCATTGACCCACACATTGACCCCAAGCGCCTTTCGCTTTCTCTCCCAACGTCCCTACACCACTTAATGCAATGCCAGCTCCGATCCCTCAATGACCCGGCGGCGCTTCCATACCGCCAGGCCGTTCTCGCCTCCCCTTTGTCCGCCTCCTGAGCCCAGCCCCATTTCCACCCGCGTTCCCAGCGGACCACCCCCACCCCCACCTCCGGCCCGTGCCTGCCCCCCACCTCCCATCCCATCCCACCCTCCCCGCAGGTCACATGCGACCTGTGCCAGCAGACGTACCAGTTCACGCAGCAAGAGGTGGACGCCTACATCGACAGCGCGTCGGAGGCGGAGGAGGTGGAGGACGGCGGCGAGGCGGGGGCGGTGGAGGAGCAGGCCGCCGTGCAGACGCAGACGCAGGCGTAGGCACTAGGCAGCCGCGTGCGCGAGAGGGAGAGGGAGGAAGAGAGAGGGGGAGAGGGAGAGCCCTTTCCGTGCGGGGGCCCCAGACTGGTCCCGCCCGCGTCGCGGGCAACGCTCCCCAGCATGCGCTGAGGTTTCAACCTGATTTGCAACGTTGTGATCTCGTGGGTTTGTGGGTTTGTGAGGGGGGTAGGAGGAGGGGCAAGAGGAAAAGAGGAGGTCGCGGGGGACGGCGCACGGTGTCTATAAAGCCGTGTGTTGAATCTTGCCGGCAGTGAGTGAGTGAGAGAAAAGGCCACAGAGAGAGGGGGGCCGAGCCATGGAGATGCGGAGAGAGCGGCTCCGCCCGCCCGGGTGACTGTCGGGCCGGGTGACTGTCGGCCGCACTCCCACGTCGGCCACGGCCGCGCGTCACGTCGCGATGCGGTTGGAGCTGTGGTGGAGCTGTCCTTGCTGCTGCGGCTGCGGCTGCCGCTGTGGAGCGGCTGACAGCGGCGACGTCGCTGCCCCTGCTGCAGCGCCCATGTACATGGCGGGGCCCCCATCAAATCACTTGTTGCTCCATGTAGCAGTCGAAATGGTGGGTGCCGGAAGGGGACCAAACCCCTGGCTGGCTGGCTGCGCCTAAGACTCATTCCATCGCCTGCCTCATGCCGTCGAGCGGCTGCGGTGGCCCGGGCTGGGGCTCGCCAGTAGCCCCGAGCCACCTGCTGCCACGGCGGGCCGCGAACTTGCGTGTTCTTCACAGCTGGAATGACGGCATGGGCGGTCGGGGGGGGGGGTCGCGGCGGTCCACCGACTGTGCGTTGCCGGGCACGAGGGAGGAGGAGAGGGAGGAAGGGGACAGACGGTGGGGCGGTGAGGAGCGCAGCGTGCGGCGGGCGTGTCGCACTGTGTTCTACGCGAGCGAGCGGGTGGGGGCTGCGCCCATCGCACACCACCCCCTGGTTGGGCAGTGCGGTGCGGTGCGGCACGTGGGGTGCGGGTTGGGGTGTACAGCGTGTGAGAGAGGAAGGCTGAGCGCGGGTGCGAGCGGGGCGCGCGCGCGCAGGGGAGGCAGGCACGATAAGGGCACACACAACCGTAGCAACCCCACCCACACCCACACACATGCGCTATCGGTTCATCGTCTCTTGGCTCAGTTCCCATACACTCACATAGACGACTGATTCTTACCAACGTAATGTAAAAGCTTACAATCGTACACAAACGTACCCCACCCCCAAGCACAGTAGGGTGGCATCCGGTGCGACAACGGTACCGCAACAACAGAAACAACAGAAATAGCAGTAACAGCAGCGCAGCAAGGGAGCCGGAATGACCGACACCCACGGCCGCCCCTCAGCAGCCCGGCTGGACGACAGCGAAGGCCTAACGTCAAACCCCAACGCGTGCGGCACCGCCGGCACCTCTTGACACGACTCGTAACACGACTCGTCCGTACCTTGGTGCGGACGGCTGCGGTGTGCGGATGCCGTCTCCAGCTCTCCCATCCCCAGCTCCCAGTCCATCCACGCCCCAAAGCGGTCCGCGGGGCGGCACCGCGGCGCACTGCTCCTCCACCCCTCGCCTTCCCTCCCCTCCACAGCGTAGTCCAGAACGCGGGTTCAGAGCGCGGACGACGCGCGCGCGCCTGCGAAGCGGACGCGCCGCTGCCTCCGAGGTATGCGACCAAATGCGGACGTCGCGCGTGGTGACGTCCCTCGCGCGACGGAGGGCACCCGGACGACTGCCCCCCGGGTGGCCTGTAGGGTAGCCCTCAAGGGTGGCCTGGCCTCCCGGGTGGCCTGTAGGAACCCAACCGGCGTGCGCGGCAGACACGCACCGCCCGTGGGCAAGCCACACGGCTCCCTCCCGCGGGGTGGCGCCCCGCGCCGTCCCCTTCGGAATCATACGAGCTCATGACCGTTGCCGCGCGGGCAGACAGCACAGCAGCGCCCGCCAGCCGCAGCCGCCGCCTCCTCCTCCTCCGTGCCGCCCCGACCCGGACCCAGGCCCAGCCCAGGGCCCGTCCCGCGCTCGCGCCGGCTCGCCACCGTCCTCCGCGTCTGCCTTGGATTCCGTCGACCCCGCATCCGCGCCTGCTGCTGCTACTGCTGCTGACGCCGCCTGCTGCTGCTGCATTGGCTGCTGCTGCTCGAGCAGTTTCGGGCTCTGACTGCGGACACGCAACCCCAGCGAGTCGGTCTTTCCGATCACCGTCACCGCCCTGCTCGACGTCGTGGAGCTGCTGATCGGCCGCCACAGCTCGGCGGCGGCGGCGCCGCCGCCGCCGCCGTGGCCCGCCGCGCCGCACGACGCAGGCCCCACGCCGTACAACCCCAGCTTGTCGAGGCCGCCCCGGCTGAAGTCCTGCAGGGGACCGGTCTGGTACGCGGGGGCGCGCACGGAGAAATATCTACCCGAGCCTGCGCCGTTCCCCTCCGCCAAGCAGGCCTCCAGGACTGGAGCCTGCCTGCCGACGGGCACGCCGGAGGTCGGGGTCGGGGCCAGGGTGACCGAGGGCAGCCCCTCGGGCTCCGTCGCCTGGGGCGGCTCCTGGAAGCGGCCGGCGTGCTCCGTGGCGGCGGCCAGCGGCACGCCGGCGAGGTCGCAGGCGAGCTGCACCGCGGCGCGCGAGATGCCCTGGCCGCTGCGGGCGGAGAGGGTGTAGCGCACGCAGCCGTGGCGTGCCGCCAGCTCGCGCGCCAGCGCCTCCGAGGCGGCCCACTGCAGGTCGCACTTGTTGGCAAGGAGGGCCATGTAGGGCCGCGCGGCGGTGGCGGGGGTCGTGTCGGTGGCGGCGGCTGCGCCGCCGCGGCCGCGGCCGCTGCCTTGGGCGGCCGCCACGGCGGACTCGACGGCGCGCAGGGCGTGGCGCATCGCCTCCAGCGATTCGGGGTCGGAGACATCGTAGACGAAGAGCACCGCCTGGCAGTTAAAGATGTACGCGGAGAGCGGCGCGGCGTCGTCTTCGGGGCGGCAGGGGCAATCGCTGAGGTCCCAGAGCTGGAGCGTGACCGCGACGTCGTCGCGGAGCGTGATTTGGCAGGTGTAGAAGTCGAGGCCGCGCTGCCGCGCGCCCTCAACGAACGAGCCGTCGACCAGGCGCCTGACCAGAGCCGTCTTGCCCACGGCGGGTGGGCCAAGGACGACGACCTTGTACCGCTGCTTGGTGACGGACGTTGGTGCTGGCATCGGGTCAGAGAGCTGTCAGGGCCACGAGCCCGCGGCACATGGAGCGTGGACCCCAAGGAACGCAGAAGGCCCGAAATCGCGTGCAACCATGTTTGAGATGACGACTACATGGATTTAAAGGTCGGCTCAGCGTCGCAGTAGAAGTCAACGCTGGGCAACTTCAGGGTCCTCAACCGGGTTGCTGACAAAGACAGAGGCCGCGACATTATCTATGCCCTACTCGTGAGCATCAATTTCAACAGGGTTACAAGAGTTATTCGAGGTCAAAAGGACAACCACGTCCTGTGGATAGGCAGCCTGGTTTGCGTTTCCAGCGGCAAGACAATTACACAAATTTTAAGGGTGATGCATATGATAACCAGCCAAAACTGTAGGTAAAGCATCCGTATGAGCAGTGAAAGGTCATCCGTGCCGTATAATGTCATAATACGGTTGGTGTCACCTTTGACAACATTTCAAGCATCACAGGCCGTCATGGGTTATGCTCAGAGCTCTACATCATCGTTACCATATCTATATTAGATTCGTTGCGTTTAGCACGATGCCAGTGTCCCACACGGGCTACTAACATAAATTGCGCAGAGCGCCATGGCCGCGAAACCGCCACCATCCAAAAAGCCAGCAACAGAATCAGAATCAAAAGCCCAGAAGCGTGCCCTCGACCTCCTAGCGGAAGACTGCAAACGTATTTGCACATCGGCCTTGAACAAGCCGTTCACGACGCTGCAAGACGCTGTTGACCACCTCCTGCCGTTCCACGTAAGGCACAACAAGCCAAGCCGTCACGGCATTTGCCTCCCTGCCGGGCTCTGTCCCCGACAGTTTCGGTACCTCCCTTGCAGGTACTGAGCACCCTCGCGGGGGACGAGGCAGACGCTGAGGAAGCCGAGGCCGCGGCGCAGGAGGGCGCGCGCTTGCTGTGCAGCCGCCGGGATCTCGCCGCCGAGCTGGCCACGCGGCGCGCCGTGGAGCTGCACGCGCGCGTGGAGGACCTGCGGCAGCGGCTGGGCAAGCTGGAGGACCGCTACCGGACGCGCCACCAGCGGCCGCTTCCCGAGGAGGAGCTGTTCATAGCGCAGGTGCTCAAGGAGGTCGCGGAGCGCACCCTGGAGACGGAGCGCGCCAAGCCCACGGTTCTGAGCTCCGAGTCCGAGTCGGATTCGGAGGACAGCTAATGATGGCGGGTGCTGCCGGGCGCGGCTTGCAGGTCCACGGGCGCGTTGCCGTATATGGCGTAGCCGCCGCCGCCCCCCGCCATCACCGGCGCCGCAGCACTAACCTCCGGCCTGGCTGGCGCGGTGCCAGCAGGGACGTACAGCCGCACCACGTTCCGTGGTGACGACGTGGCAACCCTGGGATTTGTTCGTTTGTCAAATTCTGTTGGGTGCTTCTCATGTTCGATTTGAATTTTGTACTTCTTGCTCCGAGCAGCTCCTGGGATACACACGGGAGAGAGCGGGGGCACAGGATCGGTTGCGTGTCCTACCATCTAGAGGGGCATACGGTGTCCCAAAGCCACATCACCGCGAACCCAAAACAGAACCCAACTGCTATGCTGCGGACGTGCGCGCGGCATAGTTTGACGCGGATGCCTGGTTACAGAGCGTGGTCACGGCGCGTGGGTATCGTAATCGGACCCGAGTCCCGACCGAGTGTACGCGGGTATGTGTCCAGCTGCTGTTCGATTACGGTATCACTGAAGGTGCGGATGGCAGTGGGCTAGATGGGCACAGTGCTGGTCAGGTAGGGGCACTGGCAGGTAGGGGACTAGGGGTGGATGGGGGCACTCGGCGGGGCGGCGTGCGTGCGTGTGTGGCACGTCCTGAGGTCCACGTGGAGGTCCACGTTGGATCCAAACCAGGGGGGAGCTTATGAGGGCGGGACGGACCGGCGCCAGTTCATCATAAGGGAGCCACCGCAGCGCGACTGCCAGGGTAACGTGCGCGACTGCCAGGGTAAGGTACTGCCCTGTTTGGTGTGCGTCCGACGGGCGGGGCCGGCGGACGACGATGCGATCAGGCGGGGCTGTACGTGTTGCCCGAGCGGAGGAGCTTCACATGCACCAATCCCCACTAAATAAATACACCCAAGCTACCCTGCACTTTTCGCCCACCCCGCTTGCATATGAGCACGTATAGAACCCGGATTGTAATTCATGGATCATGGTCGCGACGGCGAAGAACAACAGGGCAGCGGTCGCCAACGTTCGGTGCGTTGGAATTTGTGGACAAACTGCAGTTATCCCTTTTTTCGGGGTCCGCTGTAGTGTTTATCCTTTCACTCAGATGCATACCGTCGTAAAGACAGAGGGAACTGGATGCAGGGGACTGGATGCAGGGAGAAAGGACTCTGATCAGAGACGCAAGAGTCCCAGGTTCCCGGTGGTCTGGGTACTGGGTGACGGTACTGGCACCGCAGATAGCGTACTCTCACCCGGTTAACGTGATGGCCAACGACGGTCAACGGCGGCGCCAGGTCCACTGGTTGCGTCCACTGGCTGCGTCCACGGCTCAGACACGATCGCATCATCTGTAATAGCGCCGAGACCTCCTGGATTCGCCTCAAAGAATCACCGGCTGCGTGTGCGCCGCAGTGCAGTGCGTTGTCATGCAGATCTGCATCCGCCTCTCTGGGCTCCTGGTATTGATGTTGCAGCGGACCCCGCGGGTCGTCGGTGACAGCCGTAGCCTCCTCCTCGCTAACACCGCACTGCAAAAACGAAACCGCGTCACTTCGGGTTGCGAGAATTATTATTAAGGATGTTACAGCGGACCCCGCGGGTCATCGGCAAGAATGTTATTCAGCACCTACTGCGTGCCCCCGCCCTTACACGCACGTAGCGCGTTCGCTGAGTCCCCAGACCCGCTCCAAGGCCCCAGAGCCCTCTCAAGCAAGCAGACCCGCGCAAGCCGCCAGATACACAAGCCGCAGCAGCACTTCTCCCTTAGCAAGGAGTCACTGACGGCCGCTTGAGCTCAGCTGTGGCGCACGGAGTCCCGTACGTGCAGGCGTGCGAACGCGCCCGCGCACGTGCAGCGGGCCAGTTGTGGGTTGAGAAGTTCAGGTATGGATGGATGAACGAACGTTACAGCGGACCCCAAAAACGGATCAACGGCGTATACCAGGGCAAGCCCCCCAGCCCCACCGACAAGGCGGCATATATGTGGGCCGCCCTAGCTGGTCCACAACCAGATGCGCAACCTGGCGCACGGTATCGGGTTGTGGACCCGGCGTCCCAGCTAGGAGGTTAACAAGAAACAGCCGAGACACACCCAGCCCGGCGAGGGCCCAGCTAGGGGGGCCCACATATCTGAACTTCTCAGCAGATCGGCAGCCAGGTATCCCGAATGTTCCTGTGCGGCAGTAGCAGCGCTACCACCACAGGAACCAGGTGGTGAAGAGACACGCAGGCAGGCAGAGAGGTCATCACGGGGTGTGTCACTGCAGGCCGTCACGAACGCCGCATCCGAAATGTCACGACGGCGACGGAGTTGGGCCGTGCTACGGGCCGAAGCCCGAAGTTGCAGGGCGCACTGCGGCGGCCACGTCTCGTGCTGCTGCGGCGCATTGCCGGGAGTTCCACACGGCTACCTGGCCGGGCGCCCGCGAAATGAGCTGCAGGCGGCGGGGAGCCCTGCGTGCGCAGGGCCGCTCTCGCGGCTGCTGTGTGGGTGCGAGCGGTGCTACCACGGATGAGAGCTCCTATCTAGGATGAGAGCTCCCGGATGTACCGCAGCTTAACGGACGGCGTCGCAGAACAGGGGTCCCCCGGGTCCCCGCACAGAGTCGACGATGGCTGATCCACTCCCGCAGGTCGTGCGGCGACAGAATGGGCCCAACACACTGTGGGTTCACGATCGGGCGGGGCGGGCATTCCAAGGGCAGCAGCCAGCGGCTGCGATGCTGTGTGGGCCGCTGCCCGGTGCAGGCATGGCCAGGTGCTTGGGCACAGCGGGGTTAGCGTGCGGGGGTTCGCCCTCTCACCCACCATGGTATGGACGCTGTAAGCAGGACAGCCAGCCCTGCTTACAGGCCGGACCGCAAAGAAAAAAATAGCCCAAGAATGGGGTTCCAGCATCTCGAGTAAGCCTTTGTGTCGCGCTGCTACAGGCGCCATCCATGTAAGAATCGTCGCGACTGTCGTACATCGTGTGTCAGGGAGGACAAGATGGATGTTGGCATCCATCTGCCGGACCTTACCGGACAAGCGGATCACCATCGGTGCTTGCTAGGCGTTTTTGAATTTGCCAGGGGCACTCCACTCTTTGGTGCAACGCGCGCTGAGAGTGAATGTTGATACCTGGATGATGGATGCACGTACTTCAGGCCCTTCCTGCTGCCCACTGTTTTGGCTGGCAGTCCCGGGGGTAGGTCTTGAGACAGCCTAGCATCTCCATCCTTTCTGTCAGCGGTGCCAGCCAGCTAGGGAAGCTACCTAACGAGTTCAGGCCAGGTGAGGACGGGTGAGGGGAGCATGTATGGGGGAGCATGTGCTCATGGCTGCTGGAGAAGGGTAAGAGTGAGTTCCAGAATGAAGGCGCATCTGCCACGCCGGAATTTGGGGTCCTTTGTCGCTGTGGGGAAGCTGGTGATGCCGCGGATCGCATATGGGCTCGGGCGTTCGGCGCTGGGCGGGAGGGTCGGTGCCGGCGGGTGTGTGGCTGGCCTCACTGGCATGAATCGGCGGCATCGGCGATGCACAGACGCGGGCGTGATGGGAGGAGGATACGTGAGCAACATGTTCCCCAACACACAACATGCATATGGGTATAGGTTCCCAGCCAGCAGCCACACCGGCCACACGCATCGCAGCATAGTCGGGCGGGGTCGACGGAAACTTGAGGTCGGGCGCTATCATTGGGGCATTTCGGACGGTCGTAATATAACAAGCCGACGGTCATACAAGTTTCGCGTCCACCGGTTATGTTTTCAGACAACGCTCCGAAGCCGTAACATTTTGTCATGACTCATGGCTATTTACTGAATTGGTGAAGAACACAGGTTTTCGCATGGCAATTATATTTCCATTAGATATATGCACTGTTCGCTGTTTGTGCAGGGGCGGAAACCGTTTGCGGGAAGCATTTTACGCCGACAGCAAACCACTCTTATCAAATCCACAACAAAGCAATCATACGATCGTCCTTTGCAAGAGCGACGGATAATACTAGCAGCGCAAGAGAAACGTTCTCAGCTCGGCGCACAAACGCCCTGGCACGCCCGTTGGTTCACTGAGTTCTTTCCTAAATGTTTTTCCATAACTGTCTGCCATCACAATATAACGTTAGTTGTTCAAGTACTTCAAACAGGCAGCTGTGTCCGCATTGCTGGTGTGGGCCTTGTCGGCCTTGTCGTGGGTCGTGAGGTCGATGTTCGACAATACTTGGAGACGAGATTGCGAAGTTTATATTGTGAATGCGTTTCGTTTGAAGATTTGGATGTGCTTCAAGAGAAACATAGAGCAATGATGACAAATTACACTATTCCTGATCACGAATACAGAAAACCAACGACCAGATGCAGGCCTTATAATGCGGCGTGAGTCATTTGCTGTTAGAAACAAACCGCAGCAGGATCACAAAGAAAAGGTATTGAAAACGAGAAATTCCCGCTGTCGTACAGGTTTCACGAAGAGCCAATGCCTGCACAGCAGGGTTTTGATTCGTGGGCTTTAAGAATATCGCTGCTGTGAACGAAAGATATTTCAACATTTGGCAATTTTGTACAAGGTGTACGACTTTCCTTGCAGGATTCTTCATGCTGTGAGGCTACTGTTGGACATCATTGTCTCAAAGCATAGTCTCCAGGCTGCCATTAGGTCAATCATAGTGCGGTCAGGGTGGCGGAGTCCTTTTGCCTTGGGAGTAATGGTCGAAAGCTGTAAGCGACGACCACTTCAGCGCCGCATTGCTTAAGAAGCGATAACGTTTTGAGGGGTCTGGACAATAAGTATGCCAATGACTGCATCGGGTGCGGCTCACGTTACTGCCTCCGCTGGGGTGCAACGCTCTGGGAAAAGTTCAACAAGCGCTCTACAAATCGTAGATGAGTTTCAGGCGGATGACTACGATGACGATGAGCATGAGCTTCACGATAACGAGGGGGCCGACGAAGGGAACGGGAAGGAGGGCAAAGAGTCAGGCAAGCTAGCCACCTGGTTCAAGTCGTTGTTCAGCAAGTCGAAGGACAAGAGTTCCGCCAAATCAAGCAAGCGTTCATCGGTATCGAGCTCGCGTGCAACCTCAACAACCCATACGCCTGTTCCCTCGGCCAAGTGTGGGTCTCCCACGTCCAAGCCAACGAGCCCAACAACACCATCAAGTCAAGATGCGCCGTCTACTTGTGTACAGCCGTCCGCTGCTCGGAGCAAAAGCACAAGTCAGATTGCGGCGACAACGCCAAACGGCACCACCTCCACACAGCAGCCTAGCAGCAAGGTTCCACCTTCAGCGATTACGGAAGAGGCAGCTTGCGCATCGCCACGTGCTCAACAGCCATCGGCTGTTGCTGCAGAGGCCGTCGTTGCGTCACCCATCGCTCGCTCCAAGTCCATAAGCCTTAAATCGGAGCTCCAGCGGCTTCGGAACTCTGTTACGCAGCACTCCAAGTCATTTACGGAGTTGTCTTTGAAGGCCAAGGTGCGGGGCTTGCAACCGTTTGGCCAAGGGTTTCCCACTCTTAACTGCCTCACGTCCGCAAACATTCCGTGCAGTGATCTTGGTTCCTGCACTTATATGATACCCCATAAATAATAAATGCGAAGAGTGCGGCCCAGAGCGTATCGAGCGTGTCATCGCTTTGACGACGACAGGCGCGAACGCCTGGGGCTGCCCGCATGTTGCCCCTCGGTCGCGCAGACGGTTCCCAAGCGGGGCAACGAGCTGCTCATTGTGTCCCCGACAGCGCCCCCGCGCATGCAGCGCGCGGAGTGGTCCCTCCGTGATTACGCTGTCGTCGAGAAAATGTACAAGGTGAGGCGACCAGTCCCTGCACGATATAAAAGCCCCCAGCCCGAACGGCACCGCCGCCGAGCCCACCGCTGCCGCGCTGCCCACTCAGCGATCGGCGCAGTCCCTCCCGCGTGCTCCTCACCCTTGCCGTTTGCCGGGTTATTCCGGCCAGAACTGATGAAGCTCTTGCGCGTGCGCCTCAGCGAGGTTTGCCTCAGCCCAGTGATGGCACCTGTCGCCATGAATGTGACCCAAATCGGTGGGCGCAGCGGGGTAGCGGGGTTTGGGAGCCGGGGATTCGGCAGGGGGGACTTGTGCTTTGTTGCCGGTGCTGGAGCGAGCTGCCTCTGCATGCGTCCACACACGGGGGCCCCCGAAACGTTACTGACCATGCACCGCACAACGCCTCGCATGCCAGTCACAGCGTGTGATCACACGTGCGCCCCGACTCGCACGCCAGGGATACGCGAGCAGCGTTTACAAGGCCTTCTGCAAGCGTTCTGGCGAGCTTGTCTGCCTCAAGGCGTACGACATGGCGGCGCTGTGCGAACTGAACCGCTTCCAAATCTACAGGTATGGAGGCCATTCACACCAGCAAAATTCGCTGCTTTGCGTGGGGTACACCGCACACGGTACGCAGCAGCGGAACTCCAGGGTATCCGAGCCGCAGCCGCGGAAATTGAGAAGGGCCGCATATGCGATTTGGGTTCACTTGGTCGGAGCATTGGAGGAAGAGGGGGCTTTGGGCAACCCAGTTCAAGACGCAACTTTTTGCTAGGGATGTGACATCATGATCAGATGGTTAAACTCTCACGCGTCCCCGGGACAGAGCGCATCTGGGGCCTCCGAACCTGCCATTCACCAGATTGGAGGGTCAACTGGGGTCGATCCGCAGCGCCAGAGACACCACCGGGACCACCTTTCCTTGGGACCTTGAGAGGCAGACGCGGAGGGGGCGCGTGCGTAATGTGTGTGTGTGTGTGTGTCTCTGAGGGCACATCGAGGCCGGGTTGCCCCTGTGCCGGCGCGATGCACTACGCCCCGTCATTGTGTACGCCACCCCTGCCGTCTCCGTTCGCAAGGCCTATCCTGCGGGGATCTCAAAAGCTCTAGGGGGTGATTTAGAGATCTGTAAGACGAGCCTTGGCGCGCGCGCGCTTGTGCCATGCCAACCGTCCGCCACTCCCCACGCCCAAAGGTCACATGGCATGTTTGTCCGCCAGTTTCTCCAACCCTCAGTGCCCCGGTATAACGGGCACGCCACGAATGGGTACTTGCGATGATGCGTGCGTAAAATCGTGCGTAAATGCGTAAACGCGTGCGCAAAATGCCGCCTCGCTCCCGGCCTTCCGCTTTGGTGTGTTGGTGTCTCGGGCCTCCGGGCGGGCCCCCCTATTGCCCTCATGTTGCCTTGCTCTGTCAGTCAGTGCAATCTGTTTCTGTCCGGCAGTTCCCTTGGCTCCCTCCCCGCCCCGAACGCCTGCGCTCCATCCCACCTTTGCGACCCTACTGATTTTGGGACGCAGAGAGGTGCAGCTGCACGGCAAGCTGGCGCACAACAACGTGATCGGGCTGTACGGCGCGTTCCAGGTGGACAGCCAGGTGGTCATGGTGCAGGAGTTTGCGGATGGGGGAGACCTCTTCACGCTGCTGCATAGGTGAGCTCCGCACGCACATTCACATCGGCTGTTTAGGGCCGGGGGATTCGGGGGCAGAAACAGGTTGTTTCGCTGACGCACTGACTGCCGGAGGAGTGAGGATATTACGGTTAGTTAGGGAACGATGTTTGTACTGATGAGCGCGGGAAAAGCAAGAGGGAAAGAGGGTAGGGCACAAGGCGGGGGGAAGAGGGTGAAAGAGCAGGCCTGTAGGAGAGGGGAAGGGGGCGGGGAGGATGGGCGCTATTCACAAAGTCGCACCATGGCCGCACCGCGCGCGCGGGTGGAACCCATCTTCGCCCAAGTCACGCACTGGCACCTACGGCACCAACAGGCAGGAGTCCTAGGTTGTAAATGAGATTGTCGCGGCGCTTTGGGGGCTGGAGGAACCGGAACCGTATGTTGGGGACTTCACTGTTAGCTCTTGATTGCGACCTTCGCGGGCCATTCATGTGGGTGAAGCCGCCCTCGAAAGGTGGAGGTGCCTCGAAAGCGTACATGCTGCTCTCACTCGCTTATGGGGGAGAGCGGGATGCGTGAAGGGGAGGCGAGGAGAGGACCAGGTGGCTTGGAAGTCATCTGGGTGGTGGATGGCTCTGTGGAAAGATCGCATTAGGGGGAGGTTGTGGTTTGCTGGCCTGGCCGCGAGATGCCGAGGTAGACGGGGATTGCAAGAATGAGGGGCGGCCGTCTGGGAAGCCCTGTGATGCGTGGGTGGGTAAGGGTTGGGGCGTCTGCCTCGACCGTTACAGTTCAGGGGCGACGGCATGCACCCGGGTGTTGGGTTTATGGACGCAGGCAAGAGGACGGCTTCTCATTCAGTTTCGCCAAGTCGATAGATGACTTGGCTCAGTTACTGTGCCTCAAACAGTGTGCTACTCATCATCTATGCCATCATCGGTGTGCCACCATTTGCGCCTGGGGCTTGGGCTTACCCTGACCTTACCTGCATGGGAGCGGTGCGCATGTGATTAATGTTTCTCGCCCGTCTCCGCCGCTGTGCCATATGCCATGTGGGGTGTACCCTTGCCTGGTGGTCGTCAGGTACGGCGGCCGAATGCCGGAGCGGCAAGCCGTGGAGATGGTGCTGCAGCCCTGCCTGCGCGTGCTGGTGTACCTGCACGAGCAGGTGAGCGCACGGGCTGTTGGCGTGGGTGGGATGGATGCATGACGGGTGGCTGCGCAGGGGACCGGTCAGGCGGGTGGCTGGGTTTGGTGGGTGGCTGCGCTGGGGGCCGGTCTGTATGTTGGCGCCCACATTTCATTGTGCGTCACGAACGCAAGCGCGCGCCGGGGCAGATGTCCTTGTTAAAGGATTAGTTCGTGCACACACACGCGCACACACGCCGTCGCCTGTGTCGCCTGTTCCGCTGGACTTCGCTTCTCGGGACTCAAGTTTCTTCGGGGGGTGTCTCTCGCCCCCTGCGCAATCCGCAGCTGTCCAGGTGCCCACTGCTGACAGCATCGAGGGGGCGCCTCGGTCTGCCCCAAACGCAGACCCGCACTCACCGCGTCAGTCCAGGCACCCGCCAGTCTGCCTCTCTCTTATTGTCTCCCCCGCGGTGATGAGTCCGATGTCCGAAAGCCTTCTCCCCCCCCAGCGGGAACCTCCCCCCAGCGGGAACCTCCTCCTAACCGTGTCCCCCGACCGGAAAAAAAACCTCATGTCCGGCCGGTCAGGGCATCTTGCACCGCGACCTGAAGCCGGAGAACATTCTTTTCACCCGAAACATGACGTTCAAGCTGTGCGATTTCGGCCTGGCGATCGATCTGCGCGACGAGCGAGCTGTCACGAGGGCCGGGGTGAGTGGCGAGGGAACCTGCCCGACTCGGGCCGGAGGGTGTGGGTGTGTTTGAAAAAGAGACCCGCCTGCCCGAACCCAGGTGCAGAAGGGTGTGGGTGTATATGTGTGGTTGGCCTGCCGTGTCGAGCTGGGCTGGATTGAGCTTCGCTGAGTCATAGTTATATGGGAGCGATCCCCGGTTTTGGATCTAAGGGGATGGGGACCCCAATGGATTGTGTGTCCGGCTGCTGCGTGTTCCTATTTATCGTGTGAAGAAGCCCAACCAATACGAAATATTAACTCACACACGAAATACACAGTCATCTACATCGGTCGCCTGTATCCCTTGTTGCGCTGTACCTCGTTTCTCGCGGCTTTTTAATACGCGTGTTATCTCCGCTTGCGGCCCTGCAGACGCTGGAGTACATGGCGCCTGAGGGTGGGTCGGTAGTCGGGGCCGGGTCGGGTGGAGGCTGGCTCTGCGGAATCTCCGGCTGCAACCTGCCTTGCCGCAGCCCGAGGCTGAGCGAGGTCGCCAGCGGCTCGCACCGTAGATGGCGGGAGGAGGAGGGCGGGTGGGCCGCTGGTTATGAATAATACGGGTATGAGGTGGCTGCGCCTGTGGCCGCTGGGGTCGGGTTCCGGCAATTATACCACACCACACAGTTATCTGGGTACAGGGCACGCCGCGGCTTGGGATACCGAATTCGGGTGCGGGAGCACGCTGCGACTTCGGAAACTGACGTGTGCCTGGGTGGGCGGCATTCCGTCACGGCGCCTTCCTTTGGCCTTCGCAGTCCTGGAGTGCCCCTTCAAGAGCCGCCCGATCGACAACAAGGACAACGAGCGGCTGCACTACACTGCGGCGGTCGACGCCTGGGCGGTGGGCGTGCTGGCGTACGAGCTGCTGGTGGGGCGGCCGCCGTTCGAGGCGCCGGAGCGCGAGGGCGTCGAGGACTGCATCCGGCGCCAGGTGCGGTGGGGTGCGGTGGGGTGGGGTGCGGCTGGGCGGGGGGCCATACGACCCGATTGCCCCGCCGTTAGATGTAGTCAGGCGGCAGTAGGCATGGGGATAGGAAGTTTGCGTCTTGGAGCCCTGGGATAAGAAACGTGAGCCCTCGGTTATGTTCTGCTTCCTGGGGCGGCGGGACTTCGGGACCCCCGGGATGCTCCGGGCCGGGGGACTGCTGGACTCAAAAGTTACATGGACGTGGGGTATTTTGTTGGGTAATATGCGGTACGGGGCACCCATCGTAGTTCTGTACCGCGTCGCAATTGAGGGTACGGCAGTACTGTATCTATCGCAATGTCGCACACCTGACTTACCGCCTGGGCTTTTGCCGGACCCCCGTTTCGCGCCCGCGTAAGCGCAGACGCCGCGCTTCCCCTTCGGCCTGTCGGAGCTGGCTCGCTCCTTCATCGCCACCGCGCTCCAAAAAGACCCCGAGCAGCGACCCACAGTCCAGGAGATGATCGCCCACCCCTTCATCCGCGGCGGCAGCCTCGCGCACCCCTCGCAGCGCGCCGCCAACGTCGCCACCGCCGCCGCCGGCAACCTCGGCCAGCTGCCGCGCCCCGTCGCTGTCACCGCGGCCGCCGCCGCGGCCGCGGCCTCAAGCTCGGTCGCCGGCGGCGGCGGCAGCGCCGCCGCCGCCGCGGCCGCGGCGGCGCTGGTCGCGGGCGCGAGCGTCGGCGGCGTCGTGGCGCCGGCGTCCGCCTCCAAGGCCTCGGTCAAGCCGGACCGCATGGTCGGCTCGCGCGCGATTGCGGCGGCGGGCGGCATGGAGGACGACGACCTGGGCATGAGCGCCCTGGCCAACCGAATGAAGAGTTACACGGCGGGCAAGGCGATTGCCATCAGCCACCAGGCGCTCCAGGCCAACCGCCACGTGCATCTGCCGCACGTGGGCGAGGACCCGGGCGGCCACCAGGCGCGGGGCCTGCCCGGCGCGGGTGGCCCCGGCGGCGGCGCCGGCGGCGAGGTGGCGGCGGGCGGGGGCTCGCAGCTGCCGGGCGCCCTCGGCGGGTCGGTGCCAAACCCGGAGCAACCGGTGAGGGACCGAACCACGCGCGCAAACGTCGAGCTCAGCAACGCGGATGTCGTTTTTTTGCTCTGGCCGTGTGTCGCTGTCGGCATCGTCGGCGCAGCATGGCGCTCTCTGCAGCTGTCCCTGTCGTGCAGGCCCCCTGCATCCTCCCTTAGGTCCATTGTCAATACAGAGCGAAATCATGGAACTCGTCGAATGTGTAGTAGTTTTACGGTTGGCCGACGCCGGTGTTGAATAGTAAATATATAATTACTAGTATGACATAGTAATTGTATACGTAACCCTGCATCCCCCCCCCACTGAGAACCAGCCTAACCTGGCCGAACCCGCGCGGCTTTGCTTCCCCCTGTCGCCAAGGTTCCTGTACTTCCCCGCCCCCTTGACGTGCCACCCCTCGCTGCCCCTCCTCTCGCTCCACAGTTGGGTGGCAGCAAGCTGTCGAGCCTGAACCCAAAGCTGGCCGCCACGCTGGGCGTGGGACCTAACGGCGGCCTCATGGCCCGAACCGCCAGTGTGTCCCGAATCATCTGAAAGGTGATGGAGATAGCCGCCAGATGAACCAGATGAACCTGGTTGGAGACGGCCTGGACTCGGTGGGCGCGTGCCGCGGTGTGAGACGGGTGGAGCGGGCGCCGCTTGCCGCTGTCCAGATGCCGGTGCTTAGGGGCGGGGTTGATGGCCACCATTGGTTGTCTGAGGTTCACGCGGAGAGGCAGAAGGGGCGACAGAGAAGGATGACGAGGGCGGCAAAGGGGCCGGGGCCCAAGAGGTGGCCCCGATTCATGGAGGGAGGGATACAGTGCGGGGGAAAGGGGGGAGAAGTCATGTGTTATCTGGTCCGATTGCACCGGAGCGCCGAGGAGGCGCGGGGCGTTGTTGTTTGGTTTGGTTTGGTTTGGTGTGTACCGTTTGCCAGCTGCCGCTGGTCGCTGCCGGCCCCGCGCCGCCATCACGGCGGCGGTGGCGGTGGCCTACACCCTTCTGGTTCTTGCTCGCACCCTTCCCCCGCCCTTGCTTGGGTGTGAAGGCGGGGGTGGGCGTGTCGCTTGGCCCGCGTGTATGATACCACCCCGGGTGTGTGGTTCCCGGCCCCCTGACCTTCTTCCGCAGACGCGTTCCTGAGGGTGAAGGGGCGCGAACGGGGGGGCGGGGACGGGGACCGCCAGAGCGGCTTGTTTGATATCTGCGGGGAGCAGCCTCTGCAGGCTCTGTCGTACAGCGTGAGTAAGGCGCACCTTGGCGCACCCGACCCGGTGGCGGGTGCGGACATCGTTGCTTGTCCGCTGTCTGCTTCCCCGCCCTGTGATTTGGCTTTTCGTAGGAGAGGGTTATGTGAGAAATGTGACGGACGAAATGTGACGGACGACGGGGCATTGCGATGTAGAGGCCGGACTCGTGATCATGGACGGAAGACTGGGGAGAACCGCCATCCCGACGGGGTCGGGGCAGGTGGGCCCGGAGAGGAAACGGCCGAACCGGGAGGGGTGCCGGTCGGCCCCTGCCCCGCCCACCCCAATCCCAACCCCTCGCCCGGGGAAATGCCGTCGTACGTACAAATACACGTGTGCTCGTGCACGTGTTGCGCGATCCGTCATAAACCCCGCAAGCAAGCAGGTGAGAACATACTTGTGCGTGCGGTCCGTGCGTGCGAAGGATGCTGTACAAAGTACGGGACACTCTTTTGGCGGTCGGGATTTGGATTTTTGGGTTTTATGACGCGGGCCTTGCGGACGAGCGGGTTCGGAAGGTATCGGAAGGTGGGCTGCGGTTTCACTGCGGCGGTGCGGCCGGGGCCCTCCCGGTGACCCTCGGTGGCCCGGTGAGATTTAGGGCTGGCCGCGCCAGGACGTGTGGAGGGAGGGACCTTCCTGTCGCACCACCCGCGAGCGATCCCCTGCAAAGTATATCTTATTCCCGCAGCAGAGTCTGTCCTACTTTCCCTTCTGTGAACCTTGTGTGCATGTTGGATGCGGTGTGCTGGGATGGATGTACGTGCATGTTTGCGTGCGTGCGTGCGTGTGTGCGCGCGCAGGCGCTCGCGTGTGAGCGTGCGCGGCCGCATCTCGGGGCAGGGGGAAGGACGATAGGGTTGTTGCGACCAGCCACACACCGCCCTGGTAGATCTTCGGCGCTGGGGCTGCTGTGCCTCTGTGAGACTCGTGTGTGGTCTCCGCGCGCGTGATGAGGAGGGCGCCGTGATGTCGTTCGTTCCCGGCGCCACGTTGCTGGCTGGCTGCCTGGCTGCATGTCGGAAACCTAGTCACCTGGTGATTATCTGCGCACACGACTGGCGCCGGCATCAAGAGGGGGCCCCATCCCGGGGGGCCGGGGCATGTTCGCGGCCCTTAGCACGCCGCAACCGTGCATTCATAGTCGGGTCCTGTTGGTAGGGCATTCGCGGGGCGATGCATTCCCGGGGCGACGTACTCGCGGAGAGAAAGAGAGAGAGGGCAGGGGCCCCCGCATGCTCCTTCCGTCGTCGGCCTTGTCTCTCTGTCTGCCCGTCCGTCCGTCCGTCCGTCGGTCCACCGGGGCACCAAGTTCGCTGGGGCGCGAGATGGTGTGTTGGGGTGTGTGGGATTGGGGGCGGAGGAGGACTGCGGGTCACCATATTTTGCTGCTGCTGCTGCTGCTGTTGTTGCTGCTTATGCTACTGCTGCTGCTGCTGCTGCGGGCCACCGCATCCGGATGGCTTATCGAAAGGGGGCAGTGAAGAGGGGGGAGGAGGCCCTCGCATGCAGTGGGATCGACCTGAGAGCGCGCGCGTCTTCATGGCGTGGGATATGGTATGGGACGGACTGGAGGGGGGCCGCGTGTTCACCTCGAGGAGGTGGAAGTGGAGGCTCCTATGCTTCCGGTGCGCTTCACGCCTCGCGCCCGGGGTGCAGCAGGCACGTTTCGCGCCCATCTTTGAGCAGTTGTTCGCGCGCGACGACGACGACGACTGAGCCGCGCCGCGCGGGTCACACACGTCTCGTGGCGGGTGCGTGGCAGCCCCCACATGCACACCTGTGACCCCCCCTCCCCGCGGCGGGCGAGACATGTTCTTCTTCCTGGGTGCGATCCCTCGGAGCTCGTTGTGCAGCTTGCTAGCAGCGTTGGCGTCGCCGGGCGGCTGAGCGCGCCACCGCGTAGCTGTGGCGGGTCTGGGCTGTGGTGGCGGGCGGGCGGGCGGGCGTGGGGAAGGAGGTTCCGTGGGAGCGTGGGTTGCAGGGACGTGGCGCGCGGCGCAGCGCGGCGCGCGGTTGCGCGGCCCGTGCCGCTCATCGAATGACCTGGCTCGACTGTTACATAGGACGACGTACGGTGGTGAATAGTAGAAGGTTACCGAATAAGGTGAAAGTCGCTTTGGGGGGCTGGGGCTGGGGCTTCCTGCCGGCTGTGTCGCCTGCTCCCCGGTCTTGAATACTTGCTATTGCCTGCTTCGGGATCACGCGAAGCGGGGTTCGCCGCGCCTCCCGTCGAGTTCTGACCCCACCTGTCGGCGGGCGGTGAAAGTCGATTGTAGCTTTTGTCTGCCGGGGTAGGAGGGAGAGGACCGGGACTTTGCGGGTTTGGTGTTGAAGAAATACGCAGGCGGAGGTGGAGGAGGGAGGGGGCGTCTGTTTTGCCAGACAGACGAGCGCGCTTGTGTTGTGAAACCGCTCTCGCAGACGTCGGTCTCGTTGCTGGTCTTTTTTTGTACAGTAGAGGGGGCGGGGCGGGGCGGGGCGTCGTCGTCGTCGTCGTCGCGGCCCGCCGGGCCCCACACGCGGGTTTCTCGCCACCAACAACATCACACACCCACACCCATTGCATATACGCACACAGACATGCGCGCGCGCGAGCGCCTGTGGGCTCCCCTGTGTGCGCCTGTGGGCTCCCCTTCCTTCTTTCGCCGCGACGCACAGCTCTCCCGCGCGTGCGCTCTCTTTCCCCCAAAGCAGACAGCGGCAAGGCGGGCCCTCTGTGGGGGATCCGTGTGCTTTGGGGGCCTCGCCGTCACATGATCCGTCTCGTCGCGGCTGCACGACGACGTACGGCACAGTCGTACCTTAGTGTGCATCGTTGCGTGGGTGCAAGGCTCCCCTGTTCGTCCGCTCTTGGTCGCCTTGCTGGCCTCTGTTGATACGTGAGGGTGAGCGTATGTATTTTGTCCAGTATGCCAGCCTGTCTCGCCGGTCGCGGCGCTGCAAATGCAGCTGCAGCTGCAGCACCCGCCACGACGCCACCATCGCGATCGACGTGGAGGCTTCGTCTCTGGGTCGCTGCTGCCGGATGATGGCTGCACGGGCTGGCAGGGAGAGGTGGTCGGCTCCCTGTGAATTTCCCGGACCGCAGAGCGCTCCGGGATTGGATAGTAGCATGCTGTTGGATGGATGGATGGATGGATGGATGAATGCGTTTGTGAACCGCAATGCAAAGTAATTTTCTCGGCGTCTCCGCGGTGGCGGCCTCTGCTCGTCGGCAACAAGCAGCACGCCGGTTGACACCCTAGAGAGTTGAGAGAGGGGGAAGGGAGTAAGTGCGTTGTTCTCCATCGGCCATCCGAGCGGACGCCTCTTCCTGTGACTGCTGTTTTACTCGTATCGCATGGTACTGCTCCCCCGGCGGATATCGCGGCCGAAACAGGGGTAGCATTGAGGTCTGTCTGTCTAACTGACGGTCTATCTGTTAGCCTTGTCTGTGCGCCGGCAGGGCCCTCTGGGGGACATGATCCGGGTGGTGCGGCGGGGGGAGTCCCCTGCTTGCCCCGGGGCCAGCGGGAAGGCTCCTCTTCACAGCGCACCAGCGGAGGTGTACTAAGCCACACGCGCGGGGGCACATGCGCGGGGCCGAACTGCGCGTGTGTTCAGCTAAGAACCTGCGTGTGTGTGTGTGTGTGTGTGTGTGTGTGTGTGTTTTGATCCCGCTGATGCGGAGTGCGGAGGGGCGCATCCGCCTGCAACCGTGTCTGTGGATGGCGAAGCGGCTGTGGACGGTTGGGGGGCTCAGGGACGCTATTGTGGCGCATTCGATGGGTCGGTCATTCGGACCGTTTCTGGTGTTTTGCATAGGCATCTATCTATCTGATCACGGGAGGGGGGGATTGAGAGACGGGGAGGGGTGTTCTGGAGCGTGATGTTTGAACTTTGGAGTGTACGGACGTGAGGCAGCCCCTATTTCACATGGACGTGCTGTGATTTAGGGGTTGGCGTTGCGACGGTGGCGTTGCGGCGGTGGGGGTGTGACAAAACGGCTGTACGGCGGCTGTACGACGCTGAAACGCACGCGACTCATGGTCCCATGCATCTGTGGATGATTGGGTGGAAGGAGGTCCTGGTTCTGGCAGCACATCTTTTACCGCCCAGTGACCGAAACTCCCGGTCGTTGTCGCACCTTTACAAGCGCTGTTTTACACGCGTCCGGCGCTTAGTTGCGGGGTCGTCTGTGGACGAGAGGCGAGGTGCGGTTGTCAGGTGCGTGTTTTTTCACTCGCCTACAGGCGGCCGTGGCTGCCTGTGCAGCACGTGCCCTTCGCACAGCTCTGCCCGCGCAGGGTCTCACCTCCCACAACTGATTCTCCACATCCAAAAATGATCATAATAATTGGTATCGATTTTATACAAGAGATTCTGCATACGCATACATCACGACTTCTTAACTGAATGGGACGGCGCCGTCGGTCTCTGCCCGTCGGTCATTGGGAATGGCTGTGACCCGTGTGGCTGAGGGTCGAGATGACCAGGGTACGACACCAAATGTGGGTACGACACCAAGTGTGGGTCGCACCTTTTTCCATACATGGTAAGACACATTCAACTGCTCTCCCCCTCCCTCCTCCCGGGATATCCGACCTCCTGGGCTGGGAGTTCGTACTGCAGATTGGGGTCGTTCTGTAGGCCGGGAGTTAGTTGGTGCTGCATTACTTTACGGCGGATACCGTACCCGATGGCGACAGATCTGGAACCCCACCACCACCACCACCCGGTCCGCCACCACGAACCCGCCAGTCTGGCGCGCAGTGCACGCGGAGTTTATTTCCTCCGTCGGCCAACAACCTCGGGATCAAGGTTTCCAAGCGTATGTCCTTGCTGCCCCCGGCCAGCAGCGCTTGCGGATGAGCGAGCTGCTGTATGACCCCCAAAAGGCAGCTTGCGTCCTTTGTCCGCTGTGTGCACGGGCGTGCGTGGCGGGGATGCTTGGGTTGATTAGGCCGTCTTTGCGGGTACGGTCAAGAGTGGTGCGGGACCTCGATTATTGCCCGTGCGGTATTGGGATGGCAAAGGGTCGAAGGGATGGCGTACTCTCCTGCGAGCACGGCGCAGCGCCAATGCAAGTGGCCCAAACGGAGTCAGGCCACCAAGCCGTTGTGACGATACAGATGAAGCCGGAAATCTAGGTTGAATTGCACGTCAAACCAAGGTGAAACACCTTCGGTGATTACCCTTGGTCAAACGAGGGAAGTGCAACACCTTCGGTCGCTACAACAGCGAAGAAGCTTGCGCAAATAAGGCATAGGTCGTCGACTGAAATCACGGTTGTAGTGCAGGAGCACTGCAAGCAGGCCTGCGTCGCAACCATACCGTTGCAAGGCAGCTTTCAAACGACAATCAGTGCGGGCGCATACATACGAAATGACATTATAAGATGACTAGAATCTGTGCAGTCAAAAGGGCTGCATTCCAGCAGAACTGACATCAAGGCTGATTAATAAGGCATGGCCATGACTAACCGTCCCACTTGCAACGATGCTTGCTAACCGTCACTTGCATTCAGAAAGCCAAAGACATAAGCCTTGATATTAAATGTTTCATTTCCATCCGGGCGGGTGCACCTGAGTTTCGGAAGCGAAACTATGTGAAAGTGACAGATGCGTACATTTCCGGTACGAGGGCCAATTTTCGCCTAACTTAAGGCGCAAGGGTAAGCCTGTTGTTCACATTAATCATCAAAAATTCTCCATCTTTTTCTTCGGGCACCACTGCTTACCATTTCCTCTTACAATTTCCTCCACTTCACCGAGATGCCGCGTCTATCGGAGGACACGGTCCTAGATGTCGAATCTCAAACATCCGACGCTAAAGCAAGATCTCATATGCAAACGGCCACGTTCCTTCCTGTCAAGGAGGTCGCCGAGCCCTGGGTTCGCGGTGACCCGGGTACGTAAGAGGTATAACGACTTCCGCCCGACCCGACAACATGCTCGACATGCGTCTCTTAAACTTCTTGCGTAGGTCCTTACGGTCTCCTATGCTTCGGCATGACCACCTGGTGAGAGCGCGTCGCAGGGCAATGACTGCTGACGTACGGACCTTGTGTAAGGGGCATCCAATCGGGATGATGAATACGCGGTGAAGATCACCTGGTATCCTGTGTATTGTCATATCCATTGTGAAGCAATTAGACGACTTGGACACTTACGTTTCCCATCCCCGCCCGTTCTCCGCGTGTCCCCAGTATGCTGATGTTCATCACAACGGGGTGAGCTCGATGCTATACCGCATGATAGTCATAACTGAACTTGAATCGTCTTGCGCAATCATGCACGATGGCACAGCAGACGCCCTTACTAAGCGCACGTGCCCTGAATTCCAGGTGGGCCGAGGGGGCGTTCATAACAACCGTGTTCTGCTACGCACTCTTCTACGGAGGTCTAGGTCAATTCGTCGCGGGCGTTCTTGAGGTAGGATTGAAATTGAAATTGTCGGACCTCTCCTCCTCCATCGATCCGGCATGGCTTCCCGGCCTGATCCTTCCTTATCTTCCGCTATTGTCCCTCCCCCTCCCCGGCGCTCCTATATGCGTCATGTCCACTCCGGCAGCTTATCAAAGGAAACACATTCGGCGGGACCGCATTTGCGAGCTACGGGGCCTTCTGGATGGGCTGGTGAGTCCATCCGTCATCCACGCACGCCCCTGCCCCCACTGCCAGGCTGCGTATGTCTGGGCTGTTTCTTTTGAACCCCACTGCCCAACGCTGAGCCGGCGCCTCCTGGGTGGGCGGCGAAACGTCCTGCCGTACGTAGTAGTGCTGCGTAGTCCTCGTCTCAGCAGTAGTAGTAGTTGTAGGCCAGGCGGAGAATGGGCGCATTTGCCTGTGCGTGTACCATCCTGCGTGCAGGTTTCTCCTCGAATACCTGTCCCACGGCAGCCAGGACCTTTACCCCGCGGCCCTGACGGGGAAGACGCTCTGGTGCGGCCTGTGGGCGGTGCTGACGTTCGGTGAGCGAGTCGCGAGTCGCCGCCCGTGGGGCAGCGAACTGTCCGGTCCTCTTTTGGGTCCTCTCCTGCGGGGCCCGGGAGGGGGGGCCGGGAAGGGGTTCGGGAGGGACGTGCCGCGCCACGGCCCTTTGCGGGCGCCAGTAATGGAGTAATGGAGGGGCGACTGCGCGTCCCCCTGGCCCAGATCGCAGAAAACGGAGCATACCCTACCAGCTTGCGGCACACGCCAGACGTCAGACGCCACCCGCACGGCCGGCCGGCCGGCCGGCCTGGGGTCTCGAATCTGCTGTGGGTCCCTCTTCACGGGGCCTGCGCGCGTGGGTGGAGGCAGCCCCTCTCTCCCCACATCCGTGTTCCTCGGGTCGACCTCTTCCCGCTGGCAGATCGGATCAGCTGTGCAGCAATCCACGTGTCCCGCGCCGCCCGTACCTACCATGTATCAGTTATTTATCACGTGTGTTATCACGTGTGTGTGTGTGGGCTGCCCGCCTTTGGCAGCCCCGTGCGCCTTAGTCCCTCTGCCCCGCCCTCGCTTCATACGCCTCGCCCCTTCCGGGCTTGTGTTGCCTGAAACCCCCTCCCCCCGCCTCCTGGCCCCCCCTCGCCCTGCCCCGCCCCGCCCCGCCCCGCCTGCCACGCACGGCTGCTCCGTCCCACGCATGTAGGTTTCTTCATCGTCACCTGCCGCAAGAACGGCTGCCTGATGACCATTTTCTCCACCCTGACCGTCACCTTCGCGCTGCTGGCGGGCGGCGTCTGGAACCCGCAGTGCGAGAAGGCCGCGGGCTACATCGGCTTCCTGTGCGGCTCGTCCGCCATCTACGCCGCGTTCGCTTTCCTGTACGACTTGGAGCTCGGGATAAAGCTGCCCGGCGTGCGCCCGGTGGCCTTTGTGTAACACAGGGGGAAGCAAGCGCGCGGAGGGGAGGGCAGGGAGCGAGGGGAAGCGGGCGGGGGAGAGCGGCGGCTGGCTTTTGGGTTCTCAGCCAGGGGGAATAGCAAACCAACCGAGGAGCTCGCTGGCATGTATGCCGCGGAGGAAGAAGGAAGTTGTGCTGCCGCACGCTTGCTTGCCTGCGCCCGCACCCATTTGATGGGTGTTCATTCCAGCTAGATGCTCTCGGCAGAGAGGCCCTCGGCGGCGGGCTTTGTGGGGTCGCGCGGCCGCAGGGCCTCCATCCAGACGTGCGCTGCTACCTGGAGAGAGCGCTGGGGTGAGTGAGTGAGGAAGAGATTTCGCCATGCACTGTTAGAATACCCGACCCCGCAGACCGGGGATGCGGGGAGGTAGACGGGTCTTCGAGGTTGGCGCGGGCGTAGTTTGCCCCGGGACGTGGTTGGCGCGGATGCAGTGTCTATCTAAACCTCGAAGCGCGATGTCCTCTTGATATACATTGCCAATAACAGAAAAACTTTGATTGCGCGGAGTAGCAGAAACAGAGTACGGGGCGCCCGTGCCTCAGCCCTCGGGAGTAGGCCCTGCACACCGCAAGAACACGAATGGAATATGTATATACACGTCGCCGTCACGTCAAAAGTGCGACGACGGCGAGACGGCGAGAGGTGATGGATCACTGGGGAACTGGTGTGGATGCCCCTTTTAGTGTGTGTGTCTGTCGGTGGCGAGGCAGGGATGCGTGCGTGACTGCGTGTCATGCCAGGGGCATAGCTGCGCCCGGGGGAACATGACCGTGTGCCCGTGTGCCACACATCACGGTATTGCTCCCTAGCCCCCGTATCACGGTATTGCTCCCTAGCCCATGCCCTGCCTTTGCGGGCGTGTGTGCCGTGGGACGGGCGCGCGGGCGGCTCTGCAGCACCCTTGGCGGCCGGGCTGCTGCTCCCTGCTGCTCTATTTATTGGGATGTTGTCGACCTGCTGATATGCGGATTTGGGTTACGGTGGACCACAGGGGGGCGGGGTGTTGCTGCGAGCGTCTGTTGAACGATGACCAGCTTTGTGGGCTGGGCTGCCTTCCTCGAGCGGCGGCGGCAGCCGTACGAGCACACGGTGGCGGAGCGCGCACCTACCTCTCTGTCGCGATTTGGGTCGTCAAACCCCAACAACCATTTCTTTGCCGAGAAAAGAGGGGGGGCATCCTGAGGGGGGGGCCGTTCGGCGCCGGATGTCCGCGGGCTGGGGTTATTGTCAGTTGGTGGGTTGCTGGATGTTTGTTGTTCATGAGAATGGTTGTCCGTTGGCCCAGTTGGTTTTTCCCCGCGCGAAAAGCGAAACGAGTGGTATTCCTTTATATATTTTACAGGCGTCATAGCCTTGGCCTTGGAGTGCATGTCCCTGCTGTGCCGGCGAGGGGACCATCTACTGCCCTCCACGAGCGCCTACATGGTGATGGAAACCCGAATCATTGCAAGTGTTCTGTGGGCTGGAATCCTGGAAAACGCTAACGCGCTGGCTTTGGCGGGCAGAACGACTGCATTGGCGCTCTGCCCCGTGCTGTGCTGTGCTGTGCTGTACTGTACCAGTAAGGAGTGAGGGTAGTTGTGTTGTGTTGTGGCGGGGCTGGGATTCATCTCCGGCGGCTTCCCTTTGGGTAGCGATAGATGTCTGAATCGGTGAATACCTTCGGTCGCCACGAATTGTGGCGCGTTAGGCAGGGCATGATTCTGACGGATCATGTTGACAGTGGTCAGGGGCATGATGTCTGTGATGGCTGATTCTTTCCACCGTTGCACGGCTGGGTGTTTCGTTTGGGCGGCTGGGCTGGGCGCGAGCGGGGCCGTACAACGAACCAACCAAGAACCAACCCATGCAATGTCGCACCAAAAGCCCGACAGCCTTTTGGCACGCGGATATTGCATACTCCATATACTAGAGACTGTTGCCGTCGCCGCTGCGGCTGCTGGCAATGCTAATGCTGCTGCGTTCTTTCAGTACCGGGTACTTGCCTCGGGGCCGCAAGTTGCACCACAATTGAGTTGCCGTGCATCGTTGACGTGAAACTGCCACTAAGAGTGCCCGGGAGGGGGCGGAACAGGCCCGGTACGACCTGCAGTATATGCGCCCTCATGATGCGGTCGGTGACTCATTCCCATTCCCGTGGCTCCCCTGCCGACCTGTGGTCAGTGAGAAACCGTGTGTTGCGTGGCCGCATGAGGGCTCGCGGGGGCGCGTGTGGCTGGGTGTCTGGTTCATTCCCACTAGAGCACACGAGCGCTCACACGTACGGTACGTACGGTACGTACACGCTCTCGTCGGGCGAGATGGTGCGTGCGAACCAGTCGTGGTGGATGGTGGGAAATGCTGCGAAGTCGTGCTAACGACGACGACTGTTGTTCGGGGTCTTTGTCCGCGGACGGCTGGTCGACGACAGCGCGGTTGGGGACAGAGAGTATCGCCTCGGCTTCCTTTTCTTTTGCAATTCTTTTGCAACCGTTGCAACCGTTACAACCGTTGCAACCGTTGTAAAATGGTCCCTTACGTAGTTCCGACCGGGCGATCGAACGGGCCAAGGTAGCGGGAACGGCTTCCCCGGCAGCGACGCCAAGATCCAGTCCAGAGTTGGCGGGTGCGGTGAGGAGGGCCTCCCCGGAGCTGTGGATTCGGGCAGGACCTGGGTCGTGGCTCGTGGGTAACCCCCTGAGCTGTTGGGGGGGCCTCGTCGTCACGCAGCACGTGTAAGATGGACGTCTTATCCGTTGTGCGTTGGCGTCCACCTGCCAAGGCCGATCCGCCAGACCGGAATCCCGGAATCATCAACGGCCAACCACCATGCATCTGATCCTGGCACGACGCTCGACCCGTCTTCCGTGCCTCCCCATCATCCCAGCAGCCCCTCTTCGGCACTTTCTGCGCCGGGAAAGGCCAAGGCAGCTATTTCCGTGCGTCGTGGTGCACCGGCAGCGGTGAGGGGGACGTCCACCGAAGGCGGCAGGAGACAGAGAACAGAGGGGCGCGCACCCAGCAAAGCCTCGTAGCCTCCCACAGTTATCCCAAGGCAAAGGTATAGGGCGGCGTCGACCCGGTTGAAGCGAGGAACGGAACGGATACGCGCTGAGGTTGGGTTGAAGAAAGCGTGTGCCACGGTGCGGATGTGTGTGCCTGTGTGTGTCGTTCCTAGCTGTTCCTCGGGGAGGTCACGACAACGGATACGATGCGCGCGTCGCCCTTTAACGGCGCTGCTCTCTGAAGTGGCTTGTGTTGGCTAAACAGGAAAAACTTCTTTGGGGCTCTTAGGCAGCGCTTTGGAGCGTGCAGTTGGGTGAAGGCGTGCAGCGGTGGCGCGATTTACGTGGCGTCGGAAGCTCGGAGCGCACGGTTACGCCGCGTTACACCGCGTTATCTATGGGCTGCCAAGGCGCTGTGTTTTCAAAAACCTGACCTGCGATTGTTTACTCTTAAAAGTGTCTCGACGAACCAAGGTTGACAATGCGTGGATTTGCTCCCGGTACAGGTATCGCTTGCAATACACACAGCCACCACCGCCTGCTGGAATTCGGCCGAGCCGGATCGTGCCACAGCAAGGGATTACATCATCTCCTCAACAGAAGAGCATTGTGGCGTTGTTTCTGAAGAAACCCTTTGGGGCGAGCGATGAGGGGTTGAAGGGTTTGCAATAAGGCCCATCGGGCGGCTCGACTTCCCCTCGTCTTCAGTCCAGTCAACAGTGTTGGACGTCGAGATATCACTCCTGCGATATTAATTTATACCTCTTGCAAACATTTTGAAGTCAAGCTGTCGACGTTGGGCACATGTCACTCTGCAGGAGGCAGCTTTGGTTACGGGACATGACCGCTCCTCTTTCAATTTGAGAACTTCCAACGATTGTGTAGTATTTATTCAAGGGACGTGGACCAAAAACAGCAGCGGGAGCCTTCGGGGCACCCTTCGACTTTGCGGCAGAGTTTGGCAGGATGAGGCAATTTGGTCCAGATAAAACCTCGCTACATTTCAGACGTGCAAAGAAGAGAGCTGCGGAAAGACAAGATGAGGTAACCTAGTGTGTGGCCAGGCTTTTGGTGTATTCAGTCGCAGCAGTCGGTGTGAGGCCCTGCCTTCGTGACGCTTGCTCAGGGTGACGAGCCCCAGAGGTACCGGCTGGAGGAAGGGGACGGCACGGCGCATGCGCAGCGAATAGTGCGTGAGCTTTACCACATTTATGAGAAGCAGCTTCAACGCTGGAAGGACTACCGGAATCTCTTTGTCTTCTTGGGCTTTGTGGCGCTTTTCCTGGCGGTCCTGTACACGCAACGCAGCGCAGATGTCGCCTACAAGGTCCACAGCACGGTGGAGTCGGTGGTGCTGCCTTCCGAAAACGTCATGCAAACGACAGACGAGGTGTACTCCTGGCTGAACGGTTTGCTGACGGTGAGCGATACCGCAGAATCTGCGAACGGAATGCGGAGTGGACTGCTACCCCCAGCTGCCGTCACGTCCGCGGAGCGGCACAGCCGCTGCCCCGCTCGCCAGCCACGAGCCACCCCCCAGACACCCCCATCCTTCATTCCGTGCCAACAAACCGACTCCTGTCAAAAAATGGAGAGCGGCTTTGACGACGGGGTGTTGCATGCACCAGGAAGTCCAAGGGGGCCGGCCGGACCGTTCATGGACCCGTCAGACGCAGTTCACCGTGTCAGAACTACAATAGATACTGTATGAACTGCAATATGACGCTGAAAGGAATGGAAGTGCAAAAAGCCCACCCCAGCTTTCATGGCGATCGTTGCCACAGCCCCGCCACAGCCGCTCGCATCAGTGCAGTCGCTGCTGCTACTCGACGTCCATATCACCAATGACCCCAGTCTCACCCGCCCCGCCCAACTCGCTTGAGCTTGCCTCTTCACACATTCCCCCTCCCCCAACGCACACCTCCCCACACTCAACGCGCCTTTGTCCACTCTCGCCCCACCTCCCCACGTCCCCGTGCATGAAGAAGCCTCCCCATCTCCCCCCAACACCCTACACGCGGAACCCCCGCACCTCCCCAACCCCTGAAGTTCCCCTCCCTCCTCGTTCTGTGAACCCCACCCTCCACCTTACCCTCCCTAACCCCCGACCCCGCCGCCGCAACAACAGGAAGTCTGGAAGGACCCGGTATGCGGTGACGGGCTCTGCGAGGCGCCCTTCGAGTTCGCGTCCTACAGCCGCTTCGGTTGCCGAGCGGACTGCGGCAAGCTGAACGAGGTCCAGAACCTGACCGCCGTACAGGTGGACATCTACTACGACTTCTCGCACCCCGTGGGCAGCATCCCCGCCTCGGACCTGATGCAGCAGGCCTCCTGGAACCTGTGCCCGCTGTCTACCGCCTACAGCAGCGACTGCTACTTCGACTCGGACATCACGTTTGACCGGCTGTCCGGCGAGCAGCACTACACGATCGACGACGCGCCCGACGGGCAGTGGAACCTGGTGGTCAAGCGGGACATCTTTGATAAGATCCGCGGCGCGGTGCGGGACGCGACGCTGGTGGCGACGGCGGGGTACTACTACAAGGTGTACATCGCGGCGGCGGCCGCGGCGGCGGAGCAGGACTTTGAGATGTCGCTGATGCAGGTGGGTTGGGGCGGGGGGGGGGCGCGTGGAGTGGGGGGCGGGAGGGGGGAGGGCAAAAGGGGCGAGGGGGTTGGGATGGGTTGGGGGGCGGGGTCGGGAGGGGCTGACCGGCATGACCCACCCCGGGGGGTGTCAGTTTAGCGAAGGAACTCGCGGCTGTGCGTGTTCCGCGAGCACTGTGCGTGTGATGTGTTTAGGAGGGTAGGCGGAGAAGAGGCTGACGAAGAAAGACAAGTACCAGAAATACAAACAGACACCTCGGTCATTTACTCTCGCACTCACGCATGTACCCAATCAATCGTCCATTCAAAGCCCAACTCGACCCCCCCCCCCGCGCCTCTCTGGAGATGATGTGGGTGTGGGGTTTGAGGGAGGGAATTGTGATGCAAGGACCGCGTGTCTGAATGAAGCGCCAAAGCGGGGGGGGAAGGGGAAAGGTTGTTGAAAATTTGTGAATGGGGAAAAGGGGGGTTACTTTCGCGGTTCCGCTGTCTAAATTGACTTATATAGGGGGGGAAAGGTTGCGGCTCTAGAGCGCACGGAGCACAAATGACTCGAAGTGGGGACCCGAAGTGAGGACCCGAAGTGAGGACCCGAAGTGAGGACCCGAAGTGAGGACCCGAAGTGAGGACCCGAAGTGAGGACCCGAAGTGAGGACCCGAAGTGAGGACCCGAAGTGAGGACCCGAAGTGAGGACCCGAAGTGGGGACCCGAAGTGGGGACCCGAAGTGAGGACCCGAAGTGAGGACCCGAAGTGAGGACCCGAAGTGAGGACCCGAAGTGAGGACCCGAAGTGAGGACCCGAAGTGAGGACCCGAAGTGAGGACCCGAAGTGGGGACTCGAAGTGAGGACCCGAAGTGAGGACCCGAAGTGAGGACCCGAAGTGAGGACCCGAAGTGAGGACCCGAAGTGAGGACCCGAAGTGGGGACCCGAAGTGGGTTAAGAAGGGCACATTCCCCGGGTCGTCTGCCGGGTCGAGGATTGGCGGGGGTGGGGAGGGGTGAGGTGGGCAAAGAGGCGGTCTCTGGGTGCGTGGAGGGGGGCCGGAGGCCGGGGGGGATTAGGAAACGGGTAGGCCGCGGTGGGCGAGCGGGTGGGTGGGTGGGTGGGCGGGTGGGTGGGTGGAGGGAATGTGATGCGAGGATCTTTGTGGGAGGGGGGTTGTTGAGGTGTGAGTCAGGGCAGTGGGGGAAAGGGGGGTGTGGACAGGTAAGCTGGAGTTCGGGGGGGGGCCGTGTATTGCGTACTGGGTGGGGCTCAATGAAGCGGCCGAAGGAGTCCACAAGCGCTCGGCTGCTCTCCTGTGACTGCCAGTCGGGGGCCTGGGAGGGGGAGGGACAGGGGGAGTGCACGTTGGGGGGAGAGGGGGTTATTTAAAATTCGTCGACATGTATAGCCTTCCCTAGGCACTTATTACGTCAGTAGAGCAGTCATACGGCCTGACAGCTGTCAGGCCGTATGACTGCTCTCTGACTATCATGTGCCTGCCCGTGACTGAGGTGTGGGAAATTGGTCAGGGCGGACGGGAATGGGATTGCCGGGGCTTGCCGGAAGGGGGAGGGTGGTGAGGGGTGGGTAATTTGTGAACGGGATTTGTGAAGCGCGGGGGGGGTGAAGCGCGGGGGGGGGTGAAGCGCGGGGGGGGGGCCGTAAGGAGCTGAACCGGGGGCTGGGGCTTCGATAGGGTTCAGGTCGTGTTGCACAAGAGAGGGGGTGTAAGGAGTTCCGCTGTGTTATCGACATGAGCTGTCTCTGTCGATAAAGGGGCTATCCGTGTGATGGGTGGCCGCAAGGACCACCCTCCATAAAGGGCCCACCGCCCCCCACCCACCCAGTGCTAGGTGTGTCCGAGTTCGCCTCTTACGTCGCCTTCCGGGCTGCTGCCCCCGCTCCGCAAATGAACCTCCGCCCCCTCCCCCCTTTCTGTGTTCACACACGTACACCCGGTTCATCCTCACGCGCCTTCGCGCCGCCTATACCCTCCCCTCTCTCCCACCCGTCCACCCCAATACATACATCTTCTTACCCATGTCCTGTACACACACATACACACACCCCGGCGGGTTGCATTTCTAAACACACACCCCGCCACCCCCCCGCCACCCACCCCGCAGCAAGCCGTGACGATCTCCAACACGCCCTTCTGGGTGTACGCCAACAGCACCATCCGGGCCGGGTACCCCAACGAGTCCGAGTGGCAGGGCGCGGTGGGCTGGGTGCGGAACGCCACGTGAGTCAGTCATCGGTCGGAGAGCTGTGTGCTGCGAGGGGTGGAAACACGGGAAACGGGTGGGCCTAGCCATGCTGCATGCTGCGCTGCTGGGGAATGGGGAGGAGGAGGGGGGGGAGGGGAAGGGGGAGGGGAAGGGGGAGGAGGAGGGGGAGGAGGAGGGGGAGGAGGGGGAGGAGGAGGGGGGGGGGGGGGGGGGGGGGGGGGGGGGGGGGGGGGGGGGGGGGGGGGGGGGGGGGGGGGGGGGGGGGGGGAGGGGGGAGGGGGGGGGGGAGGGGGGGGGGAGGAGGAGGGGGAGGAGGAGGGGGAGGAGGGGGGGGGGGAGGAGGGGGAGGAGGGGAGGAGGGAT
>BDSI01000179.1:0-199008 GCA_003117195.1 Eudorina sp. 2006-703-Eu-15 | reverse complement strand
CATCTATGCATCTACAAGCATCTTTAATACACTGTCTGGACAGCACAAGTGTAAAGGTAGGTGGAGTAAGTGTGCGGTGTGCTAGTTTGCTTGCTCCAAATAAAAGAAAGCCTGGGCAACGTTGGTCACTGTACGGTAAGCAAAGGACGTGCAATCAGCTGCTATTTAAAAACCAATCAAGATATACTTGCTGTTGTCGCTGTAGCTGGATCCCACAGAACGTTGATGCATGTATTGACAACTCTACCCGTGTACTACAACTGCTGTCGTACCAGATCCGAGTTGGCCACCAGTATAAGAGGCCTCTTTTGTACCGTGTGTTGATGTTGGCCCCCGTCAATTTATCGATTGGTATTCCCTTACATATCTGCGTGCATGTATATGGACCACGTGCGAACCCTGGTGACGATCTGTTTTGAAAGTTGTCGATTGGCTAGCGGGTGCGTGTACGGACTGTCGGATTGGGCGGGAAAAGTGGGTACTGAGCCAGGCGCGCGCGCGCGCGTGCTTGCACCGAGTGTGTGGCTCCGTATCTATATGTATGTGATGGCCACCGTGATTGCAGTTGTTTGTTGCGCAGCAGACGTGGACTTGATCAATAGCATTTGCAAGTATCGTGTATATTTTGGGGATCTGGCACGCCCTCTGGAAACTTAAAATCCGATTTTGTTGGCTGTTGACGAATGGTACGTACATACCACCTGCTGTGCATGATTGGCTATGGCTCAAAACAATGGCAAAAGTAAAACTATTTGCCTTGACCTTCATTCCTGTGCCTTGAAGGTGTACCTGAGCATCCGCGGGATTAGCCTTAAGGTCTTATACTTGGTTTCGTGACCAGTACCGCTAGTACCGCACCCTTATGTGGTGGATTAAGGTCGGCGGTACGACCCCAGGCGAGACCATCACCGGCCCTTGTGTTGTGGATCAAGGACACTGCGAACCCGTGCTAATCTATCTAGCTAATCTGGTAAAACCGGCAACGATGGGTAGGTGGCCCAATGCCTGCGCCGATGACGGCTTGCTCCTAAGGGGGAGGGGGGGGGGGGAAAGTGCGTGTAAGCCATCCCAGCAGTGCCTGAGCATTTGTGGTATTACCTTGTAGGACTTACACAAACATACGGCTCACTGTTCTACTTTTACATTTGCCCCAGCAATGGTCAGGTACAGGCCTGCTGCACTGGCCTAGGCCAGTGCTGTGCTTGCTTATCGATTAATCCAGTGTAGCGATGTTTATATATATAGGATTAAACGGTGTATAACATACATGCGCCTGGTCCCTGCGGTCCTGTGCATGTGTACATGCACCCCCCCCTGCACATATTGCAGTCATCATCAGCAGACCCCACCCTTGCTCGCTCTGCACCCGGACCGCTAATAAAGAAACAGCCGCTCGACCTGCCAAAGCCCCATCCATGCCCCCTGTTCGGACGCAACTCATCATCAGCCTAGCTATACTATTCAGCCCCAGTGCAGGACGGACCCGCCTGCAGAGCAAGCCTTGACACCCTCTACCGCTGTGGTCATTGAGTGTACTACCATAGCAGAGTTCTTGGCAGAATACAATGTGCTGGTAACGAGTGGCTAGTAGGGTTAGAGGTGAGCCGCCAGCTAGCTAGCTGGTGTTATGTTGGCTGTTATGATGGGAGTGCGCGAAGTACCCAAAGGACAGCAGGAGAGCCAGCAAAAGGCGCCAATCGCAGCAGCAAAAGCGAGCAACATGCTGCAGATGCAGAACATTGAGCTTCTAAAGTTTGCCATCATTAGTTACATAGCAAATGTAAGGCAAAAACAGGATGTGAAAAGCCGCGGTGAGACCAGGACTTGAGGCAATCGGTTGGTACTCGGTATGCTATCCCTTTGCATTTGAAAGCTTGCTTCAATACATATTGCTGAGTTGTACTCATATGGCAAGACAGAAAGGCAAATCTTGATGTTGGTGCATCAATACCATGGAAGTTCACTATGGAAGTTCAATTTAGCACGCGCCGCCCATACATAAGTCAATTAATCAACACGCGGCACCTGTTGAAACAAATACCAGCGCGAGAGGCGTTGGTTGACGTTGACATGGGTCCATGGAGACTGCGGAGCTTTAATTTGACCGTTTGTGCGCATACAATTTTTGTCAGCTAAACTAATGATACCTTGCAATAAATGACAACTAATATGACAAACTTGCGAATTAGTTTAGCGGATAATGATCGTTTTGCCGTTAGCCACGCACATCGCACGGACACACGGACAGGGGCAATCCTAGGGGGCGGGCCCCCGAACGCGCTTCGCGCTGGGGCCCGCCCAAAAATAGCCAGGGTTTAACCGGGAATAGATTTACGTCCGCATAATCCCCGGCCCTTAATCCGCAGTGGAAATAGGCTGTTAACGATACTTCATTTGAGGTCTCTGAATCAACCAATATTAAATATCACTTATAATGTACATTTCCATCATATTGGCCTGCGATCCCGAGCGGAGGTGTGCTGGATTCAGTGAAAAACAATAATGCCCCGTAAATGAAGAGGTACCTACGTATCACATTAATAATTTAATCTTATGCATCTTGTTGTAAATCCTTGAGTGAGCATATTTAATCTCCCATGAGGTTATGCGCAGCTAAGTCTCCCGTAAGGCGTCCTACTCGCATGTACTGTGTGTAGCTTTTAGGAAACGTACCTTGGACGTTGGATTTAAAAGCCCTCCTCATTTTTATTGTTTGTGTTTGCCTGAGGCTGCGTTGGTTTCTGGCTTTTTCCCTGCGTTTTGAGTGCGGACAAGACCACTTAAGGACACAATAACAAGGTGAATATCAACCTGTTTCCATTTATGTGCATTGAACTTACGGTTGAAAGCCCGCATCCCATTCTGGTTGATTGGGGGCTCTGATATGGGCCGGGCTTCTGCGCCGTCTTGCACGCACACGCTTGCAGAGGCTACGTATGAGGTGCCCAGGAACACTCGATCTTTGATGGCGGCATGCCGACTGTCAATGAGTTCCTTAATACTCTCGCCACTGCAAGGCCAGCAGTAACAAGCTGCTTGTTTTCGACTGCCTATTAGGACTTTCTTAACAACGAAAGTTGGTAATGCAGAGCGGTCAGTGCCCGAAAGAAAGCCGATGAGCCTTATTACATGTTGTCGTACTGAGTTGTGAGTGTTGACATGGCTTCGTCGTTTCGTTACAAAGATTGGTTTGTGTGGCGGCTATCTTTTATTGCTGATGTGTGGTGGCATCATCAGCAGAGGTGTGAGCAATCACGGTACTAAATACACCGCATTCGATGCATGTTCTGTAAACGAACGCTTGCTTCTTCCAGATGGAATGGCGATAAAGCTTTAGATGGCGTCCGCCCGCCTGACCCGTGCCACACCGCAATAATAGTAATAATATTACGCCGGCATCACCCTGGCGTGTGTTAAGGGACAGACACTAAGGCTCATAAGAGCCTATACGCCGCAGCACACAGCAGGAGATTCACGGTGGTGTTGAGTGGTTTCACGAGGAGCCCGGACTGAATGTCATTTGGGCAGGGAGTAGTGCGCTGTGGGTGGTACCATATTCCCTTACCTTACCATATATGCACGCACACCCCAACAACAAACCCCAAAGTCGCCGACCCCAACCCCAACCAGGTTCAATCGTGCCATGCCCTTAACCCAGGCTGAGAAACCCTCCACCACCTCTTTCAGGTCGCCACGCCGCTTGCCGCCGTTCCCCAGGCCTTGTACCTCGATCACTCATCACCTGTCGCTTTGAATCAGGTCGCTTTCCCGGTTGTACGGCTCCTCCCGTCCGTCCCCCATGCACACACATACCTCTCCCCCTGCCTCTCCCCCCTGACCATGCCTGCCACTGTCGCGACACGCACCCCACTGCTGGCGGCGGGTGTACCGGAGTCAGGCGTTCATCACAGGGGCCGGGAAACACGAATCAATCGACATCCTCCTTGCGGGCCAGTCCGTGATGTTCAAGGTGTCTCATCTCTCACAAGGTGGGACCTGCGCGACCCAAGAGCTCAATTGCTCGGACGTACGGCACCCTGGGAAGTTGGCACGGACATGCCAGGCAACGGCTTGGCACATACCGCTTGATAAGCGAGCGATCACCTTCTCAGCACGTCAACATAACTCGTATATTTTAAAGTCTCCAATGTCGACGCCTGCCGGCCCTAGACACTGACTCAATCTCCTCATGCCTATCCCCATCTATCCATCCATCCATCCATCCGTGCCTGCCCCCTCTCCCCGCCTGATGACCCCCACCTGCCCCACTCCCCGCCTGATGACCCCACCTCCCTCCACTCCCCGCCTGATGACCCCACCTCCCTCCACTCCCCGCCTGATGACCCCACCTCCCTCCACTCCCGCCTGATGACCCCCACCTCCCTCCACTCCCGCCTGATGACCCCACCTGCCTCCACTCCCGCCTGATGACCCCCACCTCCCTCCACTCCCGCCTGATGACCCCACCTGCCCCCACTCCCGCCTGATGACCCCCACCTCCTCCACTCCCCGCCTGATGACCCCACCTCCCTCCACTCCCGCCTGATGACCCCACCTCCTCCACTGCCCGCCTGATGACCCCACCTGCCTCCACTCCCGCCTGATGACCCCCACTCCTTCCACACGGGGACATAGGGTGAACGGGGAGGGAGGGTTAAACGGGAGGGGGGGACGGGGAGGGGGGGGAACGCGAGGGGGGAACGGGAGGGGGGAACGGGAGGGTTTGGCAGGAGACAGGAAGGGCGGGACAGGGCAAAGGCAGGGCATCGGACCGGAAGGGGTTGTGTCTGTTACGGTATTCCACCGTACGTTGCAGCTCAACCGTGCGGGTGCGTTGTTAATGAAGGGGCATTTCATTCCAGGGCGGCGACAACGCCTCCACAGCAACGCCTAACCGAACTCCCCCCCTCCAGTAGCCGGTAAGTGCGACACGGTGTGATGTGTACGTGACGTACGGCGGCAATAGTCCCATATGCCCCGATTCGCTCTACCAGGCATTTAGGCAGCGCCAAAACCTAGTTTGCCACCATAAGCACCATACTTGGCAACGAACGGCCCGTGGCCCACCGCCCTCCCGGACTGAGATTCCGCCATTTCCTTTTTTCTTTCCGAGACACCCCGCAGCGCCCACGTCCACATTCCTGGAACACGGCAACAGACCACCCGGGCTCTCATCACCAGCAGCAGCCAGTGGTCCCTCCCCGACTGGAATAGGGCTGGGGGGGGCGGGGACGTAATCCCGAGGGAGGGAGGGAGGGAGGAGGGGGTCGTGCAGTAAGTCGTGCTGCAACAAGTTCATCCAATTCCCCACTGACCAACAGCCTCATTGCCCACAAGCCTTCCGCCATCATTCCTTCATCGGTTGTCTGCCTCATCAGCCCCCCTCCCTCGGACGCAGGTCGGGCCGAAGATGCACATGGTGATGCGGGGGACCTTATGGCGTGAAGGGGTATGGGGAGGGGGAGATGTGAGATGTGGAGTGGGCGCTGTTAGCGGTGTTGCATGGTAGCACCCGACCAGACAGAAAAGGAGCGTGCGAGTGCGGTGTGGGACGCGCGTAAATGAGGCTGAGATCTGCCACCGCCAGCCACTGACCCTGGGTCATTGCGACCAGCCGCGGGCCCCGGCCCCCCCTGTCCCTCTCCCCGCCGTACACCCAAGAGCTCCCGCCAACCGGCCGACCCAACCGCTAACAATACCGAACACCCGGGTGACACCGATCCACACAACGTGGAGCTATCTGTCAATTCATGGGGCGCCGATGACGCAGTGTCTGGTTGGTTGATTTGTCGGTTCGTTGGTTGGTCGGCCCCGACCAGCAGTGAGAGGCGGGGAGCGATGAGGCGGTTGGAGGGGAGGGTATGGATTGGGGAACCGATACGTGGCACAGGAGGGGGGAGGGAGGGGTGTGGTCGCGTTTTCCTGCCGCACCGTGAGGTGAGCTACGTTGCGGCTGGTGCCGTACGGGTAACCGGCCCCTCGCTCTCCTCCCCCCCACCCCACCTCTTCGAGGTAGGAGGTCCTCGGGCTGTCTGACGCGCTGAACCCGGTCGCACCCACCCCTGGCTCGTGGATATTTAGGGTGCGTGACATGGCCCCACTACCGACTGGATGGAAGCTATACTGCCCTACCTGCCAGGGATTGAGCAGTGGCCCCGCCGCAGGTGTCGCCAAAGGCTCAGGTCAAGTACGGGATTGAAGCCGTCGCGGAGGTTGGAGGTGGGGGCGGCGGCGGCAGCGGTTGGAGGTGGGGCGCGCGGCAGGGGTTGGAGGTGGGGGCGGCGCGGCAGCGGTTGGAGTGGGGGCGGCGGCGGCAGGGGTTGGAGGTGGGGGCGGCGGCGGCAGGGGTTGGAGGTGGGGGGCGGCGGCAGGGTTGGAGGTGGGGGCGGCGGCAGGGGTTGGAGGTGGGGCGGCGGCGGCAGGGGTTGGAGGTGGGGGCGGCGGCGGCAGGGTTGGAGGTGGGGCGCGGCGGCAGGGGTTGGAGGTGGGGGCGGCGGCGGCAGGGGTTGGAGGTGGGGCGGCGGCGGCAGGGGTTGGAGGTGGGGCGGCGGCGTCCGCAGCGGACGGGTTGGCAGGTGGTGGCGCCTGTAACGCTGGGTTACGCTATAAGTCCCTACCGATCCACCTGGCACAGCATCTCGAGAAGCCGCGCCGCGATATATAGTATCGAGTATCAGGTAACATGCTGTACGACCTCTTCAGGTCGTGAGTTCAATTCTGGATGGGTGCGGGAAGGTTTTCACTCCAACAAACTGTTAGGGACGCATGTGCCAAGTCGATTCGCGAGCAGCCACATGATGTGACGCGAGGCCTGGCATCCTCGTGGTAGGGGAGGCAAGGCGGAGTGGACTGTGCACTGCGCCGATGTCGGCGCGGCGGCGCGGTGGGTTTTGAAAGTGGCGGGGGCGCGGCGGCGGACGCGGCGGCGGCGGGGCGGCGGCAGAGATTGGAGTGGCGGCGGCGACGGCTGGTTGCGAGGTTGAGGCGGCGCGGCAGCGGAGTCGGTGGCATCGGTGTCGAACGCGATGGCGCGGCGGCGCAGAGGTTGGAGTTGGCGGCGGCGGCGGCAGTGGAGTTGAGGCTGCGTTGTCGGGCGCAGCGGCGGCGGCGGCGGCGGCGGCGGGCGGCGCGGGCTTAGAGGTTGCACTGACAGGGTTGGAACTGGAACAGGAGGCGGCTGGGGTGTGTGTGAGGCCGCACGCGGCTGTCCACCGGCAGCACCCTCGAGGTACCACTTGAGGGGTAGAGGGGGAGCTGCCGCCCTACCGGATGCGAGACGCTGCCACTGCGTACCGACGCCGGGGAGCTCTCATGGCGGTGGCTGGGGCAGTGCGGGAGAACCGACGTGGCGGACCGTACGGCACACACCCCTCCCTCCCTCCCGCCTGCCAGTCCTTCCCTCCCCCTCTCTCCGCCCTGCCCCTACCTCCCCTCCCTCCCTGCACCTCCCTCCGCCTTGGCCCCCCCTCCCGCCCTGCCCTCCCTCCCTCCCTCCCTGCCCCTCCCGCCCGCCTGCCCTCGTCCTCCCCGCAGCCCAACAACCTCTGCCTACCCATGGGTCTGCCGTACGTTCTGGTCAGGTGGACTTCCCCCTGGATGTATGTCATCCACCTCCGCCGCTACATTTCGTACACGCAGAATCGATGATGCGGCCAGGATGCGGCCCGGGGACAGTCATCAGCTGGATCGGGTTGCTTTGGGGCACATACATAACAGCAGATGCGGACGGAGGTGGGCGGCGGTTCTGCTCGGCAATGTCCCACAGCTGGCGTGGAGAGGGGCGGGGCCAGGGGGAAGGATGATGTTGAGCCGGGTGCGGCAAGGGCGCTGGGGGAAGCCATGACACACATTTTCTTTTGAGGAAGGGCCTCGGCCTGGGGCAGAAGGCAACACACGGGGTGACGGAGGGCCGGTTTCGGAGCGACACCTCACGTATCCCTCCCTCCTCCGCCTGCGGCGGCTGGGGAGCACATGACACGAGGTACGGACAGTCAGGCAGCTTGCGAGTGCGGTGTGGGGCGCAGCGCCAACGGGCTAAAATGATCAGCCGATCCGCAACTGACCATGGGTCATTGCGACCAGTGTTGCTATCTTAAATAAATAAATATTTACGGGCCAAAACCCTGAATTTTTTCATTTCCCGGACCCCCAGAAAACCTGCGAGATTTCATTTATTTGACGCTGTAGGGAGCCGGAAATCTGCCCTGCCAATATTTTCCAGACTACAAAAGGCCTGGAAATCTGCAGGCGCAGGGCAATTCCTGTGTCGTACACCTGCCTACGCAAAACACACTCTGATGCGTGTCCGGATTCCTGGTTACCCCCCCCCCCCCATATGCATCCGCGACGCCAGGAAAGCGTGCTTCAGGCCTCCAAGACTGGAATCCCTGTCGTAGCTGTGGTAGCAGTGTCCCTGCTGTCGAAACACGCCGAAATATTTCCTGGCTGCCGGAGGTTTTTATTTCTGGCACCTAGAAAGGCCCCCAAATCTGCCCTGCAAAGGTTTTTTGGCTACTGGCGACAGGCCGGAAACCTGCGGAATTCTATTTCCCCGTTTGGAAGATAGCACACTGATTGCGACATTGCGGGCCAACCTCACCTAATCCGTTCCCCCCTTCGGCATCCCTACAAGCTCCCGCCACCCGCCGCCGGCCCATATCCAACAGGACAGTGCCCGCGTTCTTTCGGATCGACAACGACGCTCCGACGACGTTGCGTCTCGGGTCTGTACGGCAACTATGCCGCACATATCACCACAGCTGCAAACAGTTTGAGGAACGGGGGAGGGGGGCAAGCAATTCCAAAGGCTTAGCGATCCCTAGCCCGCGGTCCTGGCCGTCAGCATGCATGCGTCTAGGTTCCTGGCGGGTGGGGTAGGGTCCTGCGGCTACATACCGGGGGGACCCGCCGCTGGTCGAGCGGCTGTCCGTGGTGCCCCACCTGTGTCGCATGAACCCTGTGGCTGCACCGCACGCGACCCTCCCGCGCCCCCACACCCTGCTCGCCTGGACTTCTCATGTCACCCGGGTGGCTACCCACTCCACGAGGTGCCTGGGGTAATGCCGCACCCCCCTGTAGATGCGGACGGAAGTGGCGGCCGGGGCGGGCCGGGCGGGAGCGTTGACCCGGCGCTGGTTTCAATCTAACCAGAGCGGCGGGGGGGGGTGTCCATCCGCACAGGGGTGAGCAAAGGGTGGCAGAGATACATTCGTCGAGGACCCCCATCTAAGGGAGAGGGGCTGACCGGAGTGTGTTTGGATCGGCTCACGGTCCCTACCCTAAACCTCCTCGGCCGACGGCGTCCGATCAGCCGACCCAGTTTGACCCTTGGTCACTGCGACCAGCCCTAAACCCTATCCACATGCCGAAGCTATGGGCCGGTTAGAGGGTTGCGGCTGTGCGTGGGCGACCAGGTCAGCCATGAAAGCAATACAACCCTCAACCACAATTCACAACTCACAACCGAGGGTGGGGTGGCAGGGGCAGGCAGCACTGGGGTGAGGTCGGGGTTACGATCTGACGGCTGGTGTCTATTATCTAGTGCGGCGTACTGCAGTACGGCAGGTGTCCATCGGCCGCAACCGGCACCCTGCCTCCTCCTCAGCAGCCCCTCCGCTCTGAGCGCCCGTCGTCCCCCAGCCCCGCCGGGTTCATGTTCCCCCCGTTGCCCCGGTTGCCTCGGGAGTCAGGAGGGCGCCTCTTGGAGGGGGGGGCGGGCGGCGATGGGAGGCTATGTACGGCAGCTCAGATAGACCCGCCCATGGGATGGAGAGCGCGATCGGCTACGTCCTCTCCAGGCCGCCCCACCCGGTCACCACCCGCCCACTCCCTCCTTCATCGCCTTCTCCTGCTAGGTAGGTACCACCGCCACCCACCGGCGCTTACCTCCGCCGGTTGGCCTCCTTGCTGCTCACGCCTCCCGCGCCGCCACCTTCCGCCAGTTCCAGTGCCCGTGGCGAGCCCTCCGCACCAACAAGAGGAGGCAGGGAATGGAGGTAAGGTGAGGGACATAATCCGACCAGGGTCCATTTGAAGTTCATTCCTTCTGCTGCCACGAGAATGGCAGAGCGCGCTTTGTACGCAGTCACAGCACGCAATGATCGCAGTAAAACGTGCACCGACCCGCGATCACGGGTGCAACCATCTCGCCCCCTTTCGTCTGCTGTCTGTCGAAGGCTCCCCATCCATGTCCATGATGAGGTGGGTGGCGGGTGGGTCGCGGGAGGGACAAGGGGGAGGAGCGCTGAGGCGGTCCCGAGCTCCTAACGGTCCCGACGGCGCCAGCAGCAGCAGCAGCAGCAGCAGCAGGGTGGGTGCGGTCCCCGCTGCTGACCAGGACGAGGACCGGTGTCGCCAGGCCGGCCTGCGGAATGTCAATATAGTTCGATGGGTAGTATTGCAGAAACCAACCTTGGCGTAATTGCACCATGGTTGTATCTTTTGCGCACCTGCTCCCCGCATGGCTCGACGTAACTCGCGTTACCAGCCGAGAAACGAGATGCTAGTCTCCACCAACCATAAGTGTTCTCAATGTCAACTAATGTCACCGATAGATGTAAAGGATTTAACGAATAGCTCTTTCGCTGTCGGCGGGGGTCCTAATCTGGCCGGTTTCGAGTTTTCCCTCGCATTCAGCCGAACGTAAACCATATTTGTTGAAATAAAAATATCTGATATAATGTGGATTATGTTCCTCGCATATGGAGGTCTCGACTTCCCGGATAGGATCGCATCAACGATGGGCCGGCGGCGCAGCTGCGTCGATGTACATATGTATGTCGGTCTTCACCAGGTGAACGGATTGTAAGATCGATATTGCGTCTGTATTATGGTTATTGGCCGTGGCTATTGGCGACTCGCCGTCTGCCGTATGGTCGAATGCCAGAGTCGTGCTTAGCCAGGCCGAACCACAGCGCAGGCGGGGGTGGGAGTGCGGCTTTGCCGTGGCCTGTCTTTCTCTCCATCCTCCGCCGCTGCGCGCACAAAGCAACCTCCACGGCTCCAACCCGCGGGGCTATCCAGCTCCCACAAGCAGGCAGGCAACAGCAGCCACCCGCCGGCTACCTGGCTCACACGCGGGACGTACGACAGGCAAGGAGCGGCTGCGGAGGTGGCTCACTCGCTCCTGATGACGCACATGCAGCAGCCCCTCGCTTGCTTTAAAAGGAAAGAAGGCGACGACGGTACATACGAGCCGGCCCGTTTTGGCACCGCGCCCGACATCGCCCGACACCGCCCGACATCGCCCCGACATCGCCCCGACATCGCCCCGACATCGCCCTGGCATCGCCCGACATCGCCGGCGTTCCGCCACGGCAGGCGGCGGCCGGGACATGTTCAGGAGCGGTCGGGCAGCAGGTCGGGCGGCGGCTCCGTGACCGGGTACGTACGTACTTACATTCGCACACACGAACGGCGACGGGGGTCGCTGTAGTGGAGGTGCCGTGGACGATGGAACGGGCGATTCATGTACACCGTCTATCTGCAACAGTGCCGCCGCCGTACAATTCGGCCGCCGCCCGCCCTTCGTACCAATACGCAATGCCCAATTCATCCATCCGTCGCCGCGGCGCTACGTAGCTGGGTTGCGTGTGGCCTGCTGGCGTGTATGTACCTGGTCGTACAGGTCGTACACGGTTACTTGTCGGCGGCGTATGTAGGTGCGCTCTCTTGGCTGATTAACGAAAGCGCACCCGCCACGCCAAAGCTCACTAGCTAGTGAATGGCTGGTAATGGCTGGTGCGCCGACCGTGTGTGTTGTGCGGTTTCTGTGACCGCCGGCGGTGGCCACACCGCTGCGGGTTAGTTGTGCTACGTACGTACCTACCCAGCTAATGCGCCGGCGGCCACGTGGCCTTGTGCACGTACGTACATACACCGCTGCGTGCACTATCAAGTCAGCGCCACGACCGCCTGAGCGGAGCCCGCAGCTGTTATACCCCTTGCGCCCTAGCCAGCCAAGTCGCACCGCCCACCGAAGCAGATAGAGGCACGACGAGAAGTGGAGCGGGAGGGCGCGCGCGCTGGTGGAGTTCTTGTTTGGATGGATCGGATTGTGGGCCGGTCTGGATGACCGGTGATCATCATCAGGTAGGACGTGTCGCTGAGGGAGGGAGCTAGATAGGGAGCTAGACAGGCAGCGGACGGACACAGCTGCGGGTCGCAGTCCTGGCAGCGCTGAGCGACACTGCTGCGGGATACGGCGGCGGCGGCATCGTCGTCGTCCGCAGGTGCGGCGGCGGCGATGGCGGCGGCGCGGCGGCGGCGAGGTGCAGATAGAGGTTCCCCGACCATTCACGAACGGAGCACGCAGCGGCCGCGTGCGCGCGGGCAATGCGTGCTGCGAGGCGACAGCAACCATAAGCAGATAGATTGTGAAGTAAAGCAGCACGAGCGATCGGCTATTTGCCGTATTTACAAGGTGGACCGTATCCCGACCGGGTTTTCCAACGGGCCCAGATAGCTCGTAGGTGCCTCGTGCCGTAGTTGCCGTATGTATGTGATTACCGGTGTACATACATTGATGTGAGGTTTGCCATCATAACCAACCCACCCAACGGGCTGGGTGTGTCTGGGCTGTTTTTCGTTTTAGCCACCCACCCACCCTTTGCCTTTGGCTGGACTGGACTCCGAGTTGTATATGAGTCTACCCATGCATCAGGCGGCGGACGTGCCCCCTTCGTGTCGCAGGCTGTTCATTGTCGGTTGTTACGTTAATCCTATCTACCTGTATGTACCCTGCAGGCCTACCTTTCGGGCCATCGGGTGGATTCGTTGGTCCGTGCAGTACGTACGACCGCATTGAAGCACGCACGGTACGGCGGTGCCCACGTGGTTCGTACGTAGGTGCATGCATGCGTGAGGGGGCGAGCGAGGAATGCATGGTTGCATTGGTTGCGGCTGGCACGTGTATGCACAACTCTATGGCATGCCGCGCACCGTCATGAGTGTCCGACCCTATGGGCGCCCCGGCACCGACCAATCCGTGTCGCTCGATGGTTCCTGCAGCACCCGTCCCCCTGATCGACATGTGTATCACAAAGCATGCAGGTGCATACATGCTTGTGCGGCGTGCGTACATATGCGCGCGGCCGTCCCGTCCGTCGGAGGCTGCTGAGTGCCCTGTAGCAGCCTGCTGCTGGTCGAGATGCCGGATGACGGAGGAGGGAATGAAGCGAGGTCCGGATAGATCCACGGGCGGCACGTGCACGGCGGCGGCCCTGCCTGTAGCACGGGCCCCGCCCTTATCATCATGATGTAGACCGGCACCTACATACCCTTGCATGCGTTGTTACGTTAATCCTATCTACCATCGCGTATCAAACCTCTGACCAACTGATGACGCTTTTCGAGGTTTGACGCACATTGCACGGGTTTCGCTCCTTGTGTACTTTCATCATGTAACCGGCCATCTTTGACAATGCCACATATGGAACTGTTGGCGTCACAGCGGCTGCCTGCGACGACCGAATGACGTACAACTGCAACCGTTTCCGGAACCACCTCAGCCGTTGGTCGTCGACAAGCCAAGGCACGATTGAAGTTGAAATCGCAATCTGTGTTTTCTTTCTCGCCACTGAGGCCATATTGCAGATACGCTAACGGTTTAATCCAAAACCACAACGCGCAACGCCTTGCTTCTCTTGCTTCAACAGGTATCGAAACTATGACCAACCTCTCAACAAAATATTGTTGCAATGATATAGTCCGATTAGATTTCCATAAGGATGACTGTGTCGGTACAGAGGCAGGAGCCGACTGTCCATTACCACGTTTACATTCCGCGGACGTGTAAGTATGCGCGCGAGATAACCATTTCCAAAATAGAGATAACATACCTCAAATAACTTGAAACCGTCACTGGCGATGGTTCCGAACGACGTCCCTCGGCAACCGTCGCCGCATACCCGCCCCAGCCACGAAGACATCCGCGAGCTGTCCCTGGAGGTCCCCCCGGGCGGGAGGTCGAATGCCTCCTGGACGTCCTCAACAGCACTTCAGGCGGGCGGTGGCGAAAAGACGTCGGCGCCGGTGGAAGCGCACAAGCAGGTACGTACCGCACCGCGTCTGTGCCGCCCCCCTCCCCCTCCCGCACCAGCTACTCGGCGGCTCTCCGTGAGCTTACTGCAGGCTCACCACCCACCACCACCACCACCACCCACCACCCACCGCCACCACCACCCGGCCGACTCTCCGCCATCTTATTCCTGTTCTACGCTATCTGGCCAATCTCCCCGTCCTGTCGCTCGACACCCGCCACCTCCCGGTCCCCCGCCCCCCGCTCCCACAGCACCTGCTCAGCCAGATGGACCCGAGGCGGCCTCCAAGATGAGCGATGAGGTGATGGCGGCGGCGATAGATGGACATCCAGATGGTGAGTGTGGGTGTGGGTGTGGGTGTGTGAAGGGGGGAGGCGGGGGAGGAGGGGAGGGGGAAATGGGGGAAAGGGGGAAGGGGGGAGGGCGAGGGGGGAGGGCAGGGGGCAGAACATGGTGGGGACCAGGGCCAGCTGGGAGCGAGCTTACCCTTGGTTGGAAACACGCCTGAGTGGGGTGGGGTGGAGTGGGGGAGGTTCGCGTTTTCGTTGTCTCGATTAACAGAATCGGGGGGGGGGGCAGGGGGAGGTGAGGGGGTGGAGGAAGCGGGAGAGAGGAAGGAGGGGGGGTCCCCGTGTGGCGAAAGGTGCGCACCCGGGTGGTATGCTCGTACGTACGTACGTTCGTACATGGGACCCCGCAACCCGGCGGTGCCTCCCTCCCTCCCCCCCCCCCGATCAGGGCAGCCGTCGTGTTCAGCGCGGTCGTGTCCCGGGACTTTGCGTGTCCATTCACCCCCTGCCGTACGTCTCAAAACTCCCGTTCAGCCGATTGGCCGAACACCGCTGCCAGGGCAGAGGACCGCCTCCGGCACCTCCTCCTCAGCCGTCGAAACAGGCGCCCAGTCGTTGGGCAGCTACTGCCGGCTGGGGCTAGGAACAGGATTAACCTGACCTACCACCTCGCCCGCACCGGCCGCATCTACCTCCCTACCCGCACACGTACCGGGCGTACGGCAGTGACCACCCGGGCATCGAACACCTGTGCCCTGTCGCGCCGCCGTGTGGTGTGGTGTCGCCCCGGGGGCGGGGAGGGTGGTGCTCTGCCCCACTCACTCACTCCCCTATCCGCCAGGGTTGTCGGGGAGCCGCCGCTGCCTTTCTGTGTTCGTACAGTCCAGTTCGTACAGAACGGGACCCTACAGGGCGCACGCGAGCGCCTGCCCGGGGTGTCGTACGTACGGACCCGGTAGAGTCATCCCACACCCTTCGAACAAATCCCCCTCTCCCGGGTTTGGTTTCTCTTTTCAACCCCCCCCCCCCCACCACCACCACCTTGTTTTCGAAGTAGCCAGTAGGTCGGCACTCGCCGGCCGGGGTCATGGCGGGTCAGTGCTCTATGGGGTGCGACCTCGTTCTGTGCCCGCACCCTTGCGGCATTGAATCGCAGTTTGCGTCCTTCTCGGGGGGGGAGGGGGGGGGAGGTTAGGTCGCGGCAGATGTCCACACCTCCTCCCCCCACCACCAAGGTTCCGCTCCCCGCCCCCCTGTTGTAGACCCCACGCCCTCAGGGTGAATGCCCTGCTCAGGGGATAGCGGAGGACGTTCATAGGCCCCTCGCCTACCAAGGCCTAATACCCCCTCCCCCTCATCGATTTATCCGATGCCCCTACCCCACCCACCCCACCCCACCCCACCCCACCCCCGCCCCCCACCCCCACCCCCTCACCCCGCCTCCCAACCCCCACCCCTCACCCTTCCAATCACCCCCCAAAGGTTGACACTGTGGCCCTGCTGGTGTCCTCCCCCGACAGCGGCTACGTGGGGGTCACCCTCTACTGCGACGACCAGGCCCAGTTCAAGGAGCTGCCGATCAACACCCGGGCCTCGCAGATCGCCGACTGCTGCGGACGGCCCACGCAGGTGGGGGGGGGCGCGGATGGGTGGATGGGGTTTGGGTTGGGGTGGGGGGAATGGGTGGGTGTGATGGGGTTGGGGGGGGATATGGCCCCCAAGGGCCCTGCGGGGGTCCACGTACTACAGGGAGGGGGACTCCCCGGCAGTGCTTGCGCGCGCCTCAAACCCCTGGCCGCGCCCCACAGCGCCCCACAGCGCCCACAGCGCCCCACAGCGGGGCGTTGGGACACCGTTCAGAAACCATTCAAAGGGAGCAAATCAGCGGAAGGAGGGACGCGCCCGGTTGGGTACGTGCCTCTCGACAGTCGTGAAGCCGGGCTGCATCACGCAGGCAGATACACCCAAAGCAGGTACGCCCAAAGCAGAGACGCCCAAACCAGAGACGCCCAAAGCAGATACGCATAGACACGCAGACCGTTTGATTGGTTGATGTGGACGTGGACGACCGGGAGGGGCGGATGTGTGTGTGTGTGGGGGGGTCTCGGAGGGCCACCCGGGCAAACCGGGGGAGAGGGATGAGTGCCTACTCCCCGGGGGGGAGGGCACGGTCGGGAGACGCGGTTGTCGTACATGAGGGGGGATACCCGTTTGGGGTTGGGGCGGAGGGCAAGGAGGGGGGGCGCGGTGGGGCGTGGGTTGGTGGGCATGGGGTGCCCGCGCAGTGGAGCCCCCCTCCCTCGCGGTCTGCCACCTCGCTCGCTGGTATCCCGCACTCACTCCTAGACCCCTACCTGCCCCCTCCCCCCCGTCGCCCCCAATCTACCAATTTCAACCAATCACCCAGCTCTCCCCCCCCGCCCCCCCATCCAATCCCCTCCCCAGGTCCGCGGCGACGCCTTCCTGGGCCGCCTGTTCGACAACGACGACGCCTTCGTGCGACTGGACCTGCGGCTGGCGGAGGTTACCTCGGGGGCGCCCTGGGTGGCGGTGGCGGCGGGGCAGGCGGCGGCGAGGTGGCGGCAGGGCGACCGGGCGGCGGACTTCATGGCGGGGGTGGGGGGGCAGCGGCAGAGGCAACAGCAGCAGCAGAAGGGGCGGCAGAAGGGGCGGCAGCAGAAGCTCTCGGCCACGGTGAGCGGGCAGCTGCGCGCGTTGCAGTCCGGCCCTGGCTGGAACCACTCCCGGTGGGGGAGGGGGAGATATGTGCAGGGGACGGTGTTCTGCTTGGATGTTGGGAACGAGTAGTCCGGACCGGTTCCGGGTCAGAGGGGTGGGGCCTCGCGCGGGGTGGGGGGAGCCCGTGCAGGGGACACGGTGCTAGGGCAGATCAGGGGGGGTTAAGGAAGCTGAACGTTTGGGCGGCAGCGGGTGGGGTGGTGGGGTGGGGGGGGGGTGCGTCGAGATTGATCAGCGGGAAGGGGCCCGGTCGGGTCCGTGTGTCTAGGGCACATCTGCGCAATCGCAACCAGCAGCGGTCCGCGCCGGTCAGCAGCTCGGCAGGTTGCTTCTGCGGCAGCGGAGCGGCGCCAAGGTAATCTCTGATTCGTGTTCGTACGACAGCCCGTAGGGAGCCCTCCGGTTGTACCCACCCCGAGAATGACATCCCCACCCCAAACCCCCACCCCTCCTAAAGGTCCCCCCATATCGCTATACCCCACTCCAAAACCCAAACCCCCCAACCCTCCAACCCGAACCCGTTCCTCCACCCCCCTGCTGCACACACACAGGTCCGCGAGCTGAGCCCCGCCGAGGTGGCGAAGGAGGCGGGTAACGCCCGCGTCAAGTGCGGGGACTGGTCGGCCGCAGTGGACCACTACACCGCCTCCCTGGAGCTGGACCCGGACATGACGGCCGCCGCCAACAACCGGGGCGGCACGGCGAGGCGGAGGCCGACTGCTCCCGGGTGGGTGCCGTACCTCTCCTCTCACATGGGGGCGGGGGCTGGGAAGGTGTGCGCGTATGGGTTGCTGGGGGTGGGGGGTGGGGGTGGGGTTAGGCGGTGTTGAAAGGGAACGGGCGAGGTCGCCCGCACGCTGTGTTTGGCGGCACGTGTGTATGGCGGCACGTGTGTATGGCGGCACGTGTGTATGGCGGCACGTGTGTATGGCGGCACGTGTGTTTGGCGGCACGTGTGTATGGCGGCACGTGTGTATGGCGGCACGTGTGTATGGCGGCACGTGTGTTTGGCGCACGTGTGTATGGCGGCACGTGTGTATGGCGGCACGTGTGTTTGTGTATGGCGGCACGTGTGTATGGCGGCACGTGTGTATGGCGCACGTGTGTATGGCGGCACGTGTGTATGGCGGCACGTGTGTATGGCGGCACGTGTGTATGGCGGCACGTGTGTATGGCGGCACGTGTGTATGGCGGCACGTGTGTATGGCGGCACGTGTGTATGGCGGCACGTGTGTATGGCGGCACGTGTGTATGGCGGCACGTGTGTATGGCGGCACGTGTGTATGGCGGCACGTGTGTATGGCGCACGTGTGTATGGCGGCACGTGTGTATGGCGGCACGTGTGTATGGCGGCACGTGTGTTGGGACGTGTGTATGGCGGCGCCGATTGGGGGCTGGGGGGGGGGAGTTGTCTGATGGTGATGGTGATGGTGATGTGGAACATTGATTGGACCCGGGGCGATTTCTCTGAGATTGAAACCCTCGAGGCTCCGAAACCACCTACCCGTTTGGAACCGGCCAGTCGTCCATCCGGGTGACCCGCTGCGGCGGGGGACCGACTGGCTTGTCGTGTATATATACCTAAAGAGGTGGCCAAGCAAGGGGGTGGCTGCGGGTCGGCGTATCCGGCAACCGATGGGGAATGCGCCGGAGAGAGCCGCATTCGGAGTCGGGGTGGAGGGTGGACGATGCGGTGCGGGGCGGAGGGGCGGAAGTCTGCACGCGGGGCTGGCCTCTCCAGCCACGGATAATGAGGCGGGGTTTGTGATGAGGCGGGGCGCGCGGATTGCGCCCCTTTTCGTTTGCGAACCTATTTCATCCGGCCTTCCACTGGCCTCCAGCTGCCCCGGCCTCCCGACATAATCTCTCATATTCTCCCACACCCACCCCTTGCCGCGCAGCTGTAGATAGCCAGTCACGCCTACCAATGCGCAAACCACCCCAAACAACCTCGTCGTTCTGTGCTTGTCTTCCTCCCTCCGCATCTTCGTGCCCAACCCGCCCCCTTTATCCCCCCTACCCCCCGCAGGTGTTGGGTCGGGAGCCCCGCAACGTGAAGGCGCTGCTGCGGAGGGCTGCGGCCAGGTCGGCGCTGGGCCGCTGGGAGCAGGCGGAGGAGGACCTCAGGGTGGGGAGGGGGGGTGAGCTGGGTTGGGTTGGGTGGGTTGGGGGGGGAATATCGCAGTGGAGGGGCTTGAAGGGGAGGGGGAGGGGGAAGCTCGGGTTGGTGAGGGGAGAGGAGGGGAGGAGGTGGGGGATCGGTGTGGGGGTGGGCGGGGCTGAGCGGGAACGTGGTCGAGGGAGGGTATCGGCTGGTGGCGCGGGGAGCAAGGGGGCGGCGGCGGCTGCGGGTGTGGACATGCCGCCGATCGAGCAGGCGGTGGGTGGGTGTCCAGGAACGGACAGCCCTACCTGCCTCACGACAGCCGCCAGGGGGGGGGGGGCGAGAGAGGGACGTCGTCAGGTGACAGCCCTACCTGCCTCACGACAGCCGCCCAGGGGGGGGGGGGCGAGAGAGGGACGTCGTCAGGTGACAGCCCTACCTGCCTCACGACAGCCGCCCAGGGGGGGGGGGCGAGAGAGGGACGTCGTCAGGTGACAGCCCTACCTGCCTCACGACAGCCGCCCAGGGGGGGGGGGCGAGAGAGGGACGTCGTCAGGTGACAGCCCTACCTGCCTCACGACAGCCGCCCAGGGGGGGGGGGCGAGAGAGGGACGTCGTCAGGTGACAGCCCTACCTGCCTCACGACAGCCGCCCAGAGGGGGGGGGCGAGAGAGGGACGTCGTCAGGTGACAGCCCTACCTGCCTCACGACAGCCGCCCAGAGGGGGGGGGGCGAGAGAGGGACGTCGTCAGGTGACAGCCCTACCTGCCTCACGACAGCCGCCCAGAGGGGGGGGGGCGAGAGAGGGACGTCGTCAGGTGACAGCCCTACCTGCCTCACGACAGCCGCCCAGGGGGGGGGGGCGAGAGAGGGACGTCGTCAGGTGACAGCCCTACCTGCCTCACGACAGCCGCCCAGGGGGGGGGGGCGAGAGAGGGACGTCGTCAGGTGACAGCCCTACCTGCCTCACGACAGCCGCCCAGGGGGGGGGGGCGAGAGAGGACGTCGTCAGGTGACAGCCCTACCTGCCTCACGACAGCCGCCCAGGGGGGGGGGGGCGAGAGAGGGACGTCGTCAGGTGACAGCCCTACCTGCCTCACGACAGCCGCCCAGGGGGGGGGGCGAGAGAGGGACGTCGTCAGGTGACAGCCCTACCTGCCTCACGACAGCCGCCCAGGGGGGGGGGGCGAGAGAGGGACGTCGTCAGGTGACAGCCCTACCTGCCTCACGACAGCCGCCCAGGGGGGGGGGCGAGAGAGGGACGTCGTCAGTACCTGCTCACGACAGCGCCAGGGGGGGGGGCGAGAGAGGGACGTCGTCAGGTGACAGCCCTACCTGCCTCACGACAGCCGCCCAGGGGGGGGGGCGAGAGAGGGACGTCGTCAGGTGACAGCCCTACCTGCCTCACGACAGCCGCCCAGGGGGGGGGGCGAGAGAGGGACGTCGTCAGGTGACAGCCCTACCTGCCTCACGACAGCCGCCCAGGGGGGGGGGGGGCGAGAGAGGGACGTCGTCAGGTGACAGCCCTACCTGCCTCACGACAGCCGCCCGAGGGGGGGGGGGGGGGGGGGGGGGGCGAGAGAGGGACGTCGTCAGGTGACAGCCCTACCTGCCTCACGACAGCCGCCCAGGGGGGGGGGGCGAGAGAGGGACGTCGTCAGGTGACAGCCCTACCTGCCTCACGACAGCCGCCCAGGGGGGGGGGGCGAGAGAGGGACGTCGTCAGGTGACAGCCCTACCTGCCTCACGACAGCCGCCCAGGGGGGGGGGGCGAGAGAGGGACGTCGTCAGGTGACAGCCCTACCTGCCTCACGACAGCCGCCCAGGGGGGGGGCGAGAGAGGACGTCGTCAGGTGACAGCCCTACCTGCCTCACGACAGCCGCCCAGGGGGGGGGGGCGAGAGAGGGACGTCGTCAGGTGACAGCCCTACCTGCCTCACGACAGCCGCCCAGGGGGGGGGGGCGAGAGAGGGACGTCGTCAGGTGACAGCCCTACCTGCCTCACGACAGCCGCCCAGGGGGGGGGGGCGAGAGAGGGACGTCGTCAGGTGACAGCCCTACCTGCCTCACGACAGCCGCCCAGGGGGGGGGGGCGAGAGAGGGACGTCGTCAGGTGACAGCCCTACCTGCCTCACGACAGCCGCCCAGGGGGGGGGGGCGAGAGAGGGACGTCGTCAGGTGACAGCCCTACCTGCCTCACGACAGCCGCCCAGGGGGGGGGGCGAGAGAGGGACGTCGTCAGGTGACAGCCCTACCTGCCTCACGACAGCCGCCCAGGGGGGGGGGGGCGAGAGAGGGACGTCGTCAGGTGACAGCCCTACCTGCCTCACGACAGCCGCCCAGGGGGGGGGGGGCGAGAGAGGGACGTCGTCAGGTGACAGCCCTACCTGCCTCACGACAGCCGCCCAGGGGGGGGGGGCGAGAGAGGGACGTCGTCAGGTGACAGCCCTACCTGCCTCACGACAGCCGCCCAGGGGGGGGGGGGGCGAGAGAGGGACGTCGTCAGGTGACAGCCCTACCTGCCTCACGACAGCCGCCCAGGGGGGGGGGGGGGCGAGAGAGGGACGTCGTCAGGTGACAGCCCTACCTGCCTCACGACAGCCGCCCAGGGGGGGGGGGCGAGAGAGGGACGTCGTCAGGTGACAGCCCTACCTGCCTCACGACAGCCGCCCAGGGGGGGGGGGCGAGAGAGGGACGTCGTCAGGTGACAGCCCTACCTGCCTCACGACAGCCGCCCAGGGGGGGGGGGCGAGAGAGGGACGTCGTCAGGTGACAGCCCTACCTGCCTCACGACAGCCGCCCAGGGGGGGGGGGGGCGAGAGAGGGACGTCGTCAGGTGACAGCCCTACCTGCCTCACGACAGCCGCCCAGGGGGGGGGGGGGCGAGAGAGGGACGTCGTCAGGTGACAGCCCTACCTGCCTCACGACAGCCGCCCAGGGGGGGGGGGGGGCGAGAGAGGGACGTCGTCAGGTGACAGCCCTACCTGCCTCACGACAGCCGCCCAGGGGGGGGGGGGCGAGAGAGGGACGTCGTCAGGTGACAGCCCTACCTGCCTCACGACAGCCGCCCAGGGGGGGGGGGGCGAGAGAGGGACGTCGTCAGGTGACAGCCCTACCTGCCTCACGACAGCCGCCCAGGGGGGGGGGGGGCGAGAGAGGGACGTCGTCAGGTGACAGCCCTACCTGCCTCACGACAGCCGCCCAGGGGGGGGGGGGGCGAGAGAGGGACGTCGTCAGGTGACAGCCCTACCTGCCTCACGACAGCCGCCCAGGGGGGGGGGGGGCGAGAGAGGACGTGCAGGTGACCCCACGACAGCCCCAGGGGGGGGCGAGAGAGGACGTCGTCAGTGACAGCCCTACCTGCCTCACGACAGCCGCCCAGGGGGGGGGGGGGCGAGAGAGGGACGTCGTCAGGTGACAGCCCTACCTGCCTCACGACAGCCGCCCAGGGGGGGGGGGCGAGAGAGGGACGTCGTCAGGTGACAGCCCTACCTGCCTCACGACAGCCGCCCAGGGGGGGGGGGCGAGAGAGGGACGTCGTCAGGTGACAGCCCTACCTGCCTCACGACAGCCGCCCAGGGGGGGGGGGGGCGAGAGAGGGACGTCGTCAGGTGACAGCCCTACCTGCCTCACGACAGCCGCCCAGGGGGGGGGGGGCGAGAGAGGGACGTCGTCAGGTGACAGCCCTACCTGCCTCACGACAGCCGCCCAGAGGGGGGGGGGGGCGAGAGAGGGACGTCGTCAGGTGACAGCCCTACCTGCCTCACGACAGCCGCCCAGGGGGGGGGGGGCGAGAGAGGGACGTCGTCAGGTGACAGCCCTACCTGCCTCACGACAGCGCCCAGGGGGGGGGGGGGCGAGAGAGGGACGTCGTCAGGTGACAGCCCTACCTGCCTCACGACAGCCGCCCAGGGGGGGGGGGGCGAGAGAGGGACGTCGTCAGGTGACAGCCCTACCTGCCTCACGACAGCCGCCCAGGGGGGGGGGGCGAGAGAGGGACGTCGTCAGGTGACAGCCCTACCTGCCTCACGACAGCCGCCCAGGGGGGGGGGGGGGGGGCGAGAGAGGGACGTCGTCAGGTGACAGCCCTACCTGCCTCACGACAGCCGCCCAGGGGGGGGGGGGGCGAGAGAGGGACGTCGTCAGGTGACAGCCCTACCTGCCTCACGACAGCCGCCCAGGGGGGGGGGGGCGAGAGAGGGACGTCGTCAGGTGACAGCCTACCTGCCCACGCGCCGGGGGGGGGGGGGCGAGAGAGGGACGTCGTCAGGTGACAGCCCTACCTGCCTCACGACAGCCGCCCAGGGGGGGGGGGGCGAGAGAGGGACGTCGTCAGGTGACAGCCCTACCTGCCTCACGACAGCCGCCCAGGGGGGGGGGGGCGAGAGAGGGACGTCGTCAGGTGACAGCCCTACCTGCCTCACGACAGCCGCCCAGGGGGGGGGGGCGAGAGAGGGACGTCGTCAGGTGACAGCCCTGCCTGCCTCACGACAGCGCCCAGGGGGGGGGGGGGGGCGAGAGAGGGACGTCGTCAGGTGACAGCCCTGCCTGCCTCACGACAGCCGCCCAGGGGGGGGGGGGGGGGGGGGGGGGGGGGGGGGGGGGGGGGGGCGAGAGAGGGACGTCGTCAGGTGACAGCCCTACCTGCCTCACGACAGCCGCCCAGGGGGGGGGGGGGGGGCGAGAGAGGGACGTCGTCAGGTGACAACCCTACCTGCCTCACGACAGCCGCCCAGGGGGGGGGGGGGGGGGCGAGAGAGGGACGTCGTCAGGTGACAGCCCTGCCTGCCTCACGACAGCCGCCCAGAGGGGGGGGGGCGAGAGAGGGACGTCGTCAGGTGACAGCCCTACCTGCCTCACGACAGCCGCCCAGGGGGGGGGGGCGAGAGAGGGACGTCGTCAGGTGACAGCCCTGCCTGCCTCACGACAGCCGCCCAGGGGGGGGGCGAGAGAGGGACGTCGTCAGGTGCGGCGGCGGAGGGCCAAGAGGGACAGACAGCGCATGTAGGTCGGCGGTCAGGGGGGTGGAGGCTGGAGGGTGGGCAGTACGTACCAGGTCGGGTCAACAGCCGCACGCAAGGGGGTTACGCGCTCGGCGGGTGTGGCTGGGTTGGGGGGCCCTGCCGCGTGCCGACGTTCGCGGATGACGCAACGCTAGCTCGTGCTGAGCTGGCCTGAGCCCCCAACCTCCACCATCTGCCCTCCTCGGGTCCCCTCTTGGAACGAACCTCCCGCGACTCCCCGCCCCCGCCCCCGCCGCCGGCCCAGCGCTGTACGCTCCGAACGAACGCCCCGTCTCGTCCCTGCTCTCACCCTGGCGGACCGGGTCGGGGGGTTCGCTGCTCCGGAACCGGATCTTGCCATCCTTGTCATGACATACATGTGATGACCGCCCTACCTGTCGCTCCTGCTGCTGGTGTGTGTATTTGTATGTTCCTGGTTGTGGCCCCCTTCAGGCGGTGCTGGCGGTGGAGCCCCACAACAAGGAGGCCGCCCTGGAGCTGGCCAAGATGATGATGGTGAGGGCGCCTCCGCCACCTCCGCCACCTCCACCACCGGAAGCAGCCTTACCCGGTGCGACGGCGGGCTCCTGTAAGGATGAGGAGATGAACGCCGCGTCGACGGGACCGGCAGTAGCAGCAGCAGCAGCAGCAGCAGCAGCAGCAGCAGCCGGCCCGGCAACAGCTACAGCCACAGCTGCACCCGCAGACGGGCTACCGCCACCACCGGCAGGGGCAGGGACAGGACAGCAGGGGGGACGCGACGCAAGGAGGCGCTTGAAGCAAGGGCCGGAGGGGGAGGCGGCGCATGCACTGGTGATGACGGGTGTGGCGGGGGTGGGTGATGGCGGATGCATGGCGGGTCGCGTTGAGTCGGCGGTGGCACCAACCATATCTCCTCGCCTGCGTTTATTATGTTGTTGTACCGGACGGCATCGGCAGCTACGGGAGCTACGTAGGGGAGGACCTCAGAACTGCGCCATCCGCCACATCAGCCACCGACCTCCCTCGTCATCCGCCATCTGTGCGTGTGTGTGGTCGTATGCATGTGCGCGGTTCCTGGATCGACCGCCTCCACGCAGGGTGGGGCTCTGGCCCCCCGTCCCCACATCGGTGTTCCGTCCCTTCCGATCCTGCGGTATGCCTATGCCGTCGGTATCAGTACAGATCGCTGCGGATGGAGCGAGTGTTTCGCTGAGGAGGGGTCCAGACGCCGCCGGCTGCTGCTGACAGTTCCTCATAGAGTCGGGGTCGCGGAGGCTTTTGTTATCTTTGCGCTTCGTTGCCGGATGGAGGCGGCCGAGGATGAGCCCTCCGGGTGGTTGCGGGTGATGCCGGAGATGGATGGATGGATGGATGCACGGGTGCCTGCGGGGTACCTGGCTGGGCTGCGGGCAGGGGGTGAAGGGGCCTGACGTCGACCCCCGTCGTATCCGTCACTTCCCCACCCAACCTCCCCACCCCACCCAACCTCCCCACCCCACCCAACCTCCCCACCCCACCCGGGTGGGTGCCGTACCTCTCCTCTCACATGGGGGCGGGGGCTGGGAAGGTGTGCGCGTATGGGTTGCTGGGGGTGGGGGGTGGGGGTGGGGTTAGGCGGTGTTGAAAGGGAACGGGCGAGGTCGCCCGCACGCTGTGTTTGGCGGCACGTGTGTATGGCGGCACGTGTGTATGGCGGCACGTGTGTATGGCGGCACGTGTGTTTGGCGGCACGTGTGTATGGCGGCACGTGTGTATGGCGGCACGTGTGTATGGCGGCACGTGTGTTTGGCGGCACGTGTGTATGGCGGCACGTGTGTATGGCGGCACGTGTGTATGGCGGCACGTGTGTATGGCGGCACGTGTGTATGGCGGCACGTGTGTATGGCGGCACGTGTGTATGGCGGCACGTGTGTATGGCGGCACGTGTGTATGGCGGCACGTGTGTATGGCGGCACGTGTGTATGGCGGCACGTGTGTATGGCGGCACGTGTGTATGGCGGCACGTGTGTATGGCGGCACGTGTGTATGGCGGCACGTGTGTATGGCGGCACGTGTGTATGGCGGCACGTGTGTATGGCGGCACGTGTGTATGGCGGCACGTGTGTATGGCGGCACGTGTGTTTGGCGGCACGTGTGTATGGCGGCACGTGTGTATGGCGGCACGTGTGTATGGCGGCACGTGTGTATGGCGGCACGTGTGTATGGCGGCACGTGTGTATGGCGGCACGTGTGTATGGCGGCACGTGTGTATGGCGGCGCCGATTGGGGGCTGGGGGGGGGGAGTTGTCTGATGGTGATGGTGATGGTGATGTGGAACATTGATTGGACCCGGGGCGATTTCTCTGAGATTGAAACCCTCGAGGCTCCGAAACCACCTACCCGTTTGGAACCGGCCAGTCGTCCATCCGGGTGACCCGCTGCGGCGGGGGACCGACTGGCTTGTCGTGTATATATACCTAAAGAGGTGGCCAAGCAAGGGGGTGGCTGCGGGTCGGCGTATCCGGCAACCGATGGGGAATGCGCCGGAGAGAGCCGCATTCGGAGTCGGGGTGGAGGGTGGACGATGCGGTGCGGGGCGGAGGGGCGGAAGTCTGCACGCGGGGCTGGCCTCTCCAGCCACGGATAATGAGGCGGGGTTTGTGATGAGGCGGGGCGCGCGGATTGCGCCCCTTTTCGTTTGCGAACCTATTTCATCCGGCCTTCCACTGGCCTCCAGCTGCCCCGGCCTCCCGACATAATCTCTCATATTCTCCCACACCCACCCCTTGCCGCGCAGCTGTAGATAGCCAGTCACGCCTACCAATGCGCAAACCACCCCAAACAACCTCGTCGTTCTGTGCTTGTCTTCCTCCCTCCGCATCTTCGTGCCCAACCCGCCCCCCTTTATCCCCCTACCCCCCGCAGGTGTTGGGTCGGGAGCCCCGCAACGTGAAGGCGCTGCTGCGGAGGGCTGCGGCCAGGTCGGCGCTGGGCCGCTGGGAGCAGGCGGAGGAGGACCTCAGGGTGGGGAGGGGGGGTGAGCTGGGTTGGGTTGGGTGGGTTGGGGGGGGGAATATCGCAGTGGAGGGGCTTGAAGGGGAGGGGGAGGGGGAAGCTCGGGTTGGTGAGGGGAGAGGAGGGGAGGAGGTGGGGGGATCGGTGTGGGGGTGGGGCGGGGCTGAGCGGGAACGTGGTCGAGGGAGGGTATCGGCTGGTGGCGCGGGGAGCAAGGGGGCGGCGGCGGCTGCGGGTGTGGACATGCCGCCGATCGAGCAGGCGGTGGTGGGTGTCCAGGAACGGACAGCCCTACCTGCCTCACGACAGCCGCCCAGAGGGGGGGGGGCGAGAGAGGGACGTCGTCAGGTGACAGCCCTACCTGCCTCACGACAGCCGCCCAGGGGGGGGGGGCGAGAGAGGGACGTCGTCAGGTGACAGCCCTACCTGCCTCACGACAGCCGCCCAGGGGGGGGGGGCGAGAGAGGGACGTCGTCAGGTGACAGCCCTACCTGCCTCACGACAGCCGCCCAGGGGGGGGGGGCGAGAGAGGGACGTCGTCAGGTGACAGCCCTACCTGCCTCACGACAGCCGCCCAGGGGGGGGGCGAGAGAGGGACGTCGTCAGGTGACAGCCCTACCTGCCTCACGACAGCCGCCCAGGGGGGGGGGCGAGAGAGGGACGTCGTCAGGTGACAGCCCTACCTGCCTCACGACAGCCGCCCAGGGGGGGGGGGCGAGAGAGGGACGTCGTCAGGTGACAGCCCTACCTGCCTCACGACAGCCGCCCAGGGGGGGGGGCGAGAGAGGGACGTCGTCAGGTGACAGCCCTACCTGCCTCACGACAGCCGCCCAGGGGGGGGGGGCGAGGGAGGGACGTCGTCAGGTGACAGCCCTACCTGCCTCACGACAGCCGCCCAGGGGGGGGGGGGCGAGAGAGGGACGTCGTCAGGTGACAGCCCTACTGCCTCACGACAGCCGCCCAGGGGGGGGGGCGAGAGAGGGACGTCGTCAGGTGACAGCCCTACCTGCCTCACGACAGCCGCCCAGGGGGGGGGGGCGAGAGAGGGACGTCGTCAGGTGACAGCCCTACCTGCCTCACGACAGCCGCCCAGGGGGGGGGGGGGGCGAGAGAGGGACGTCGTCAGGTGACAGCCCTACCTGCCTCACGACAGCCGCCCAGGGGGGGGGGGCGAGAGAGGGACGTCGTCAGGTGACAGCCCTACCTGCCTCACGACAGCCGCCCAGGGGGGGGGGGGGCGAGAGAGGGACGTCGTCAGGTGACAGCCCTACCTGCCTCACGACAGCCGCCCAGGGGGGGGGGGGGCGAGAGAGGGACGTCGTCAGGTGACAGCCCTGCCTGCCTCACGACAGCCGCCCAGGGGGGGGGGGGGGCGAGAGAGGGACGTCGTCAGGTGACAGCCCTACCTGCCTCACGACAGCCGCCCAGGGGGGGGGGGGGCGAGAGAGGGACGTCGTCAGGTGACAGCCCTGCCTGCCTCACGACAGCCGCCCAGGGGGGGGGGGGCGAGAGAGGGACGTCGTCAGGTGACAGCCCTACCTGCCTCACGACAGCCGCCAGGGGGGGGCGAGAGAGGGACGTCGTCAGGTGACAGCCCTACCTGCCTCACGACAGCCGCCCAGGGGGGGGGGCGAGAGAGGGACGTCGTCAGGTGACAGCCCTACCTGCCTCACGACAGCCGCCCAGGGGGGGGGGGGGGCGAGAGAGGGACGTCGTCAGGTGACAGCCCTACCTGCCTCACGACAGCCGCCCAGGGGGGGGGGCGAGAGAGGGACGTCGTCAGGTGACAGCCCTACCTGCCTCACGACAGCCGCCCAGGGGGGGGGGGCGAGAGAGGGACGTCGTCAGGTGACAGCCCTACCTGCCTCACGACAGCCGCCCAGGGGGGGGGGGGGCGAGAGAGGGACGTCGTCAGGTGACAGCCCTACCTGCCTCACGACAGCCGCCCAGGGGGGGGGGGGGCGAGAGAGGGACGTCGTCAGGTGACAGCCCTACCTGCCTCACGACAGCCGCCCAGGGGGGGGGGGGGCGAGAGAGGGACGTCGTCAGGTGACAGCCCTACCTGCCTCACGACAGCCGCCCAGGGGGGGGGGGGGCGAGAGAGGGACGTCGTCAGGTGACAGCCCTACCTGCCTCACGACAGCCGCCCAGGGGGGGGGGGGCGAGAGAGGGACGTCGTCAGGTGACAGCCCTACCTGCCTCACGACAGCCGCCCAGGGGGGGGGGGGCGAGAGAGGGACGTCGTCAGGTGACAGCCCTACCTGCCTCACGACAGCCGCCCAGGGGGGGGGGGGCGAGAGAGGGACGTCGTCAGGTGACAGCCCTACCTGCCTCACGACAGCCGCCCAGGGGGGGGGGGCGAGAGAGGGACGTCGTCAGGTGACAGCCCTACCTGCCTCACGACAGCCGCCCAGGGGGGGGGGGGGCGAGAGAGGGACGTCGTCAGGTGACAGCCCTACCTGCCTCACGACAGCCGCCCAGGGGGGGGGGGGGGCGAGAGAGGGACGTCGTCAGGTGACAGCCCTACCTGCCTCACGACAGCCGCCCAGGGGGGGGGGGGGCGAGAGAGGGACGTCGTCAGGTGACAGCCCTACCTGCCTCACGACAGCCGCCCAGGGGGGGGGGGCGAGAGAGGGACGTCGTCAGGTGACAGCCCTACCTGCCTCACGACAGCCGCCCAGGGGGGGGGGGGGCGAGAGAGGGACGTCGTCAGGTGACAGCCCTACCTGCCTCACGACAGCCGCCCAGGGGGGGGGGGGCGAGAGAGGGACGTCGTCAGGTGACAGCCCTACCTGCCTCACGACAGCCGCCACACGTCGTCAGACAGGCCTCACGACAGCCCCCAGGGGGGGGGGGGGCGAGAGAGGGACGTCGTCAGGTGACAGCCCTACCTGCCTCACGACAGCCGCCCAGGGGGGGGGGGGGGGCGAGAGAGGGACGTCGTCAGGTGACAGCCCTACCTGCCTCACGACAGCCGCCCAGGGGGGGGGGGGCGAGAGAGGGACGTCGTCAGGTGACAGCCCTACCTGCCTCACGACAGCCGCCCCAGGGGGGGGGGCGAGAGAGGGACGTCGTCAGGTGACAGCCCTACCTGCCTCACGACAGCCGCCAGGGGGGGGGGGCGAGAGAGGGACGTCGTCAGGTGACAGCCCTACCTGCCTCACGACAGCCGCCCAGGGGGGGGGGCGAGAGAGGGACGTCGTCAGGTGACAGCCCTACCTGCCTCACGACAGCCGCCAGGGGGGGGGGGCGAGAGAGGGACGTCGTCAGGTGACAGCCCTACCTGCCTCACGACAGCCGCCAGGGGGGGGGGGCGAGAGAGGGACGTCGTCAGGTGACAGCCCTACCTGCCTCACGACAGCCGCCCAGGGGGGGGGGGGCGAGAGAGGGACGTCGTCAGGTGACAGCCCTACCTGCCTCACGACAGCCGCCCAGGGGGGGGGGGGGGCGAGAGAGGGACGTCGTCAGGTGACAGCCCTACCTGCCTCACGACAGCCGCCCAGGGGGGGGGGGCGAGAGAGGGACGTCGTCAGGTGACAGCCCTGCCTGCCTCACGACAGCCGCCCAGGGGGGGGGGCGAGAGAGGGACGTCGTCAGGTGCGGCGGCGGAGGGCCAAGAGGGACAGACAGCGCATGTAGGTCGGCGGTCAGGGGGGTGGAGGCTGGAGGGTGGGCAGTACGTACCAGGTCGGGTCAACAGCCGCACGCAAGGGGGTTACGCGCTCGGCGGGTGTGGCTGGGTTGGGGGGCCCTGCCGCGTGCCGACGTTCGCGGATGACGCAACGCTAGCTCGTGCTGAGCTGGCCTGAGCCCCCAACCTCCACCATCTGCCCTCCTCGGGTCCCCTCTTGGAACGAACCTCCCGCGACTCCCCGCCCCCGCCCCCGCCCGCCGGCCCAGCGCTGTACGCTCCGAACGAACGCCCCGTCTCGTCCCTGCTCTCACCCTGGCGGACCGGGTCGGGGGGTTCGCTGCTCCGGAACCGGATCTTGCCATCCTTGTCATGACATACATGTGATGACCGCCCTACCTGTCGCTCCTGCTGCTGGTGTGTGTATTTGTATGTTCCTGGTTGTGGCCCCCTTCAGGCGGTGCTGGCGGTGGAGCCCCACAACAAGGAGGCCGCCCTGGAGCTGGCCAAGATGATGATGGTGAGGGCGCCTCCGCCACCTCCGCCACCTCCACCACCGGAAGCAGCCTTACCCGGTGCGACGGCGGGCTCCTGTAAGGATGAGGAGATGAACGCCGCGTCGACGGGACCGGCAGTAGCAGCAGCAGCAGCAGCAGCAGCAGCAGCAGCAGCCGGCCCGGCAACAGCTACAGCCACAGCTGCACCCGCAGACGGGCTACCGCCACCACCGGCAGGGGCAGGGACAGGGACAGCAGGGGGGGACGCGACGCAAGGAGGCGCTTGAAGCAAGGGCCGGAGGGGGAGGCGGCGCATGCACTGGTGATGACGGGTGTGGCGGGGGGTGGGTGATGGCGGATGCATGGCGGGTCGCGTTGAGTCGGCGGTGGCACCAACCATATCTCCTCGCCTGCGTTTATTATGTTGTTGTACCGGACGGCATCGGCAGCTACGGGAGCTACGTAGGGGAGGACCTCAGAACTGCGCCATCCGCCACATCAGCCACCGACCTCCCTCGTCATCCGCCATCTGTGCGTGTGTGTGGTCGTATGCATGTGCGCGGTTCCTGGATCGACCGCCTCCACGCAGGGTGGGGCTCTGGCCCCCCGTCCCCACATCGGTGTTCCGTCCCTTCCGATCCTGCGGTATGCCTATGCCGTCGGTATCAGTACGGATCGCTGCGGATGGAGCGAGTGTTTCGCTGAGGAGGGGTCCAGACGCCGCCGGCTGCTGCTGACAGTTCCTCCTAGGGTCGGGGTCACGGGGGCTTTTGTTATCTTTGCGCTTCGTTGCCGGATGGAGGCGGTGGAGGATGAGCCCTCCGGGTGGTTGCGGGTGATGCCGGAGATGGATGGATGGATGGATGGATGCACGGGTGCCTGCGGGGTACCTGGCTGGGCTGCGGGCAGGGGGTGAAGGGGCCTGACGTCGACCCCCGTCGTATCCGTCACTTCCCCACCCAACCTCCCCACCCCACCCTCCCCCGGGGCGCTGACGTGCGGGCAGTGCCGTGTCGTTCGGGGCTGTGCTGCCCCAGCCAGTCCCCGGGAGGAGGAGGAGGGGGCGGCGGCGGCGGAGGAGGGGGCGGCGGCGTCACGTCACCAGGTTCGGAACACCCTGATCCGTCCTGCTCCGTCCGGATTGATGCGGTCGCTCGGGCGCGTTATTAGTTTTGAGGGCGGACACCGCCCGACAGTTGCGCCGTACGACCGACTCAAGGATCGATCGTGTGTGCGCTTCGGGGGAGCGTGATCAGTGTGAGGCGGCCCCTTTCTGTGTCACGCCGTACGGAAGGTGTGGCCGCGGGTGTACGGCCCCGGGACGATGTAACATCGGTCTAAACCCATCCGCCTCCGTCATCCACTGCTCAGGCATGGGACCCTAGGGAGGGGTAGGACCATTGCCCCCACCACAGTGTTGCTATCTTCCAAAACGGGGAAATAGAATTCCGCAGGTTTCCGGCCTGTCGCCAGTAGCCAAAAAATCTTTGGCAGGACAGATTTTGGGGGCCTTCCTAGGTGCCAGGAAATAAAAACGTCTGAGGCAGGCCGGAAATATTTCTGCGTGATTCGGCAGCAGGGCCACTGCTACCACAGCTACGACAGGGTTTCTCAGTCTTGGGGGGCTGAAGCGCGCTTTCCTGGCGTCGCGGATGCATATGGGAGGGTCACCAGGAGTTGGGGACACGGCATCAGAGTGCGTTTTGGCGGTAGACAGGTGTACGACGCAGGAATTGCCCCTGCGCCTGCAGATTTCCAGACCTTTTTGGCAGTCTGGAAAATAGTTGGCAGGGCAGATTTCCGGCTCTCCGCAGCGTCAAATAAATGAAATCTCGCAGGTTTTTTGGGGGTCCGGGAAATAGAAAATTTCCGGGTTTTTTGCCCGTAAATATTCTTTTTATTAAAGATAGCAACACTGCCTCACCATCATGTGCGTGTGTGCATGACCTCCCTACACGGAGCACCGACAGCAGCAGCAGCCTCAGGGAGCAGGCCGCATTCTGGGGACCACAATCACCGCCGAGGGACGCCCGGGTCTGAGTTGTGTTCGTTACTGTTGTTATTATGGCCACATCGCGACTCGGGCAGGGGAGGTGGGCTGTGAGGCCTGCATGTATGGCCTTTTGATGAGGCGCGCCACATACTTGTCCATCCCCAAAAGTAGACATCCGCGACCTTATCCCTCTTGGAACCGCCGCCTCCTCATCCACTCAACATGCATCACACAGTCGAATCCCCCCCCCCACACACACACACATACACACATACACACACGCGCGGAGCCCGCGCTCTCCGGCCCTCGTCAGTGTTTCTCCCGCAGGTCCTTCTCCTTGGCTTTAAGCAGCGCATCCACCTCCCCGATGTGCTGGTCGGTGGCGGCCTGGATCTGAACAAGGGCGGCGGGGGGAGGGGGTGGGGGTAGGAAGGGGGGGGGGGTAGGGAGGGGTTTGGTTCGGGAGGGGCGTGGAGGAGGGGGCGGGGCCGGCTTGGCTGCGTGGGTGTATTCATCGAGATGTACGTGGCCTCCTTGGCTTCTCCCGCCGCCACCCGCACCCAAATCGTGCACTGCAGGTTTCGACATCCCGCTTGCAATCTTTATGACCATACATCGGGGCACACCGTTTTGTCTTGTCTGTTTCTATCCACGGCATCGCTCAGCAGCCAGCTCCCCCCCGGTCACCCACCTGCGCCTCCCGCCGCTTGGCTTCTTCGCTGCTCACGCCGCCCGCCGCCGCCACCTTCCTCGCCCGCTCCAGTGCCCGGTGGCGAGCCCTCCGCACCTCCGCTCGGGCCGCCTCCGCCTCCTGACCCGCCAGACGAACCATCCGCTCCACCATCTCCACGGTCAGACAGGAGGGAAGGGGGGCAACATGGCGAGGGCGGGGTGGTAGGGCGGCGGGGCCACACCCGGCGGGGCCACACCCTAGGGCGGCGGGGCCACACCCGTAGGGCGGCGGGGCCAGACCCTACCGGCCACCCACCCTCTCCCGGTTTCTGGCGTGTGAACCCCTCATCAGCCTCCGCTCCGATCCGCCCCCCGCAGCCCCCACACGATGAGCTGCACTGCATGATTGGGGGGCACCTGCTCACCGGGGCAGCTCCACCAGCACCTCACTGCCCTCCACACGGGCCTGAGGGAGGAGGAGGGGGGGGGGGGTTAGGTCGCGGGTAACGAGATGCGCCACATGCGGAGGAAGCGGCCATCACCTCAATAGATCTGGAAAGCCAGGGGGGGGGCGCCACCTAGCACGATATGGGAACATCCGCGACGGAGCTCGTTCCGGGTGAGCGCAGGCCCCGCCACCGACACGCGACCCGACTCAGGGACATGATGATCCGCCGAGCCCGCCCCTCTCGCCCCCTCCCACCCCACCTGCAGTTTGAGCGGGGAGGTCTGAATGGCTGTAGCAACAGGCTGTGCGTCCTGCGTGTGTGTGGCGGGGGAGGGGGGGGGCAGTCGCATGAGGGGAGGGGCCTCAGGTGGGGTCAGGGGGTTCAGGTTAGGGGAGGGGGGGAGGCGGCGGAGAGATGGGCGTTGCAGCAGCTATGGGCGTTTGAAGTGGGGAAAGTGGGGGGGACCTGGTGGGGGGCGGGGAAACGGCCAAGGGTACGTGATACTCCGGTGAGAAGCAGCAGCGCACGTCCTTTCAAAGTACATGACACAAGCCACCACGCAGACAGCATGTCCCCGCACCCAACAGCTTCTGCTAGCCACCGCCAAACCCCGGACGGAACGACCCGGCACACGGCAGAAGTGCGGGCATTGCTCGGCGGCCGACCTCCACAGCGAGGAAAGCGCCCTGAGTGCCGTACAGGTCTGCCGTACGCACCTTGGGGTCGTACACCTCCACCACCAGCAGATGCGGGTTCCGTACCAGCACCGTGCCCAGCCCCCTCAGCGGCACGTGGTTGCCGTGGCTGCAGTCCGCCACCCCCACCGCCTCCAGCAGCCCGGGGGAGGCGCGGCCGGTGCGGATACCCGCCAGCTCCCGATGCAGGTGATCCAGGGCGGAACGCATCTGGCTGTGCGTAGCAGGGGCAGCAGCAGGAGGAGGAGGAAGAAGAAGGAGAGTAGGAGGTATTGGGGATTTCGATTGATGTCGTACAAGGGAGTGGGGGATGTGCAATCAAGTGCTGGTGCCAGAGTGCTGACGGTATGGAATGAAAGGGCTGATGGACACGTCCGTCCGAACATCTGAATGTGATTAATGTGGACGTGTGAAGGGTTGGCGTTTAGGGGGTGTACGCAGAGTGCTTGGTCCATGGCAGGCGGAGACGCCGTACATAGGTGTAAGGCGCAGTAGCAGCAAGCAGCCTCGGCATCCGGCCCGAGCTGCTGCGTGGGCAGGCGCGCTGCAAACAGCCCAACACAACCTATCCCTGTCGCGAAAGATCTGGGGCCACGTGGGTGCAGCTTCAGCCCCGCCCCAGCAGGGGCCCTGCCTCCCTCCCACCTCTTACAACGCCCAACCCCTCACCACCCCACCGACGCACGTTCAATCTCAACACACTCACCCACCTCACGAAAGGTGCCAGGTCAAACTGGGGCAGCTCCGCCTCCTCCTCCACTGCTGCTCCCTTGTCCGACCCCCTGCTGTCGCCCTTGACCCCTCCCGCCCCTTTGCCCGGCCCCCCGCCCCGACCATGTCTGGCCCCTCCTCCTGCGACCAACCGGGTGGTGGAGGTGGGGGTGGTACGTAGGTGGCAGGCGGGGTGGTGCGGGGGTGGATGCCAGAATGGGTTCGGGAAGCTGAAGCGAACGGCGTTATCTCTGCCCCCACCACCAGGCAGCAGCAGCAGCAGCAGCAGCAGCGAGGTGATGAAGTCCAGGCAGGGGGGCCTACCCCTGGAGCGATTAGTCAGCTGTAGTAGTGTTGTGAAGGGTGGGGGAGGGCGGCAGCAGCCTCGCGGGGAGGCCCGGAAGGCTGATGGGGTGTGTGTCTGTGCGGCCGCGGATGATAAAGTCGCCGACCAAGACAGGGCCGCCCTTCCGCCCGCCCTCCGCGTCTCCCCTCTCCCTCCCCCTCCCGCCCTTCCCCCTTGTCCCGTACGCGGCTGTGTAACCCTCACCCAGGTACGTACGAACTCACATATGACTTCCAATGATACCACGAGGCCGGCCACACGGCCGCCGTACGTAATGAAACAGCACGGGGAAACCTGACAACGCGACAAACTCTTCTTTTCCACTGTTATGGATAGGACATGTATAATTGAGGTTTGGGTCCCGGCAGGTAGGCGCTGGGGCCTTAGCTACGCGTTCCATCGATGGGGGCCGGTGGGCGGGGTAAGGTTTAAGCTGCACCCACCTTTCGCAGCGAATGTTGTGAACTGCAGCTGCAGCGGCCACCGTGCACTGCGGTCGAAGGCGCCTGAGGCGGTGGGCCGTGTCGCGGGGAGGGACGAAGGAGCCGCTGAGGCGGTCGTCCCAACGGCCAGCAGCAGGTTGCGGTCCCCGCTGCCTAACACGAGAAGCGGTTGCCAGGACTGCCTACGGAATCCCCGGAAAGATCGTGCCGTATCGGTCAGCGCTTAACAATTCTTGATATGTACTTGCGGCGGTTTACTCTTTGCGCACCTGCTCTTGGCATGACTCGACCCAACTCGCGCCAGCCACGCGAGCAGCGAGGCACCAGTCCCCAAGCAGTAATACATATTCTAAGTTATCGACTGGCTACACAGAAATGAAGGTAACTGATGTATGTAGAGAGGATACAAGGTAGGATCCGGATCCAACGATAGGCCGCATTTGCATGAATATCAACCATCCTCACATATTTAAATGTGTCGTAAGGACCTCAATAAGAAATTGGCCAGGTCGATCGTTGGAAAACCTGCTGTACATCGGACCATGTCGAACAGCTGCTGACGTGGCGTGAACAAGTCAAGAATGTAGTACATATATGGTACAACGGTTCCCCCTAAACCCCTTCGGTACTTACTAATGGCGGCTGCCTTCCCCATGCGTGCATGTATGTATGTATGTATGTATGTATGTACGTATGTATGTATGGTCCGGTGGTGCCTGGATCGTGCCTGGATCGAGTCGGGTGCGCCTGCGTGTGAGGCCATCGATTACGTAACCCCCTTTCTATATTTGTTACAGTAGTACACCCCATCCAAAGGGCATCGCCGGTGCCTTCTTTCTAGGGAGAGCCATACCCAGCAACACTGACCTAAGCCTTTTTTGCAATGTGGCCGTTACGTATAACCGTTATAAGGTGGACCCTTGGTCCCGACCGGGCGTTCCAACGGCCCCAGATAGCTCGTAGGCGCCTCATCTCATCAACCCCTACCAAGAACTGCACACGCATCCATCCAGCCACCACCACGCGCGAATCATGCCGCCAAAAACACACCAGGCCATGACCCCACCCAGACAGACACCGAAGCAAGCAGAGGCGCACAGCGGGGCAACTCCACCGAAGGGAACAGCAGAGGGCGGAATCCCCAGTAGTGGATAAGACAAGGCACGGGGAAGGTCGCCCACACAGGCACCCCATTACCCAGCTATCACCACCCCTGAAGCACCCAGCGCTGCACCCTCTCGAGGTCTTGGAAGACCCACGCCTGGCTCGTGACACTGCCCAGCGTCCGCTAGTGGGGTAACCCGCATCAATCGTGACCAAGCAACAAAATAGCTACCAACGGGAGCCCGGCCTCCTACCCCATCTGAGGGTAGGCCAGGTCCCCGACTTGGGCCCCGGGCAGGTGAACCCGTAGCAAAACAGATAGGCGACGGAGCGCCCGTGCCTCAGCTCTCAGGAGCAGGCCCCGCACATACACCGCAAGACTCCCCCCGACACTCTCAAGAAAGGGTGGAACGGGCCCACCGAGGTCCATCCACGTCGCGGGAGGCCCAACTGGGCAAACCCATGAAGGCCCCCCCCCCCCAAGAAGTCAGCGACGGCACGCCGCTCCCCTTGCTAACTAACTCCTGTCCCGGCGACACAGTCGGACCCTGACCGGGAGCTGTCCGCCGCAAGGCAGCCGCCATGAACCGGCGGCCAGTCTCCATGGCTGCGATCGCGGCCAATACCACCACATCCCAGACACGTTGCTCCGCGGGTGGCGGGGGGTCCGCCATCCAGACATGAGTCCTCCGTAGCCGCGCCCCTAGGCGAGATTCCATCTGCCCCACCACCGCCTGGGCCACCCGCCACGACCAGAAATGGTGCTGGCGGGGTGTGCCTGCCCCCTCGCCTTCCACTGCTGGGTACCCGTCACGCCCACATCGCGCCCCCCGTGCGTGCCGCATACGGGAATTGCCCAACAACGGGATGCCGTCGACTGTAAGGCGCCAAAAGGCCTCTTTATGCTCGTTTTCCCATCGGGTGCCAAGCCAGAGGCGGCTCAGCTAGCAGCCCCTGGATCCGGGCCGCCGCCACCTGAGTGAGGGGGGCGGTGGCCCCCAGCCCCAGCGCCTCGCTGGCGACGGAACACCCAGTGGGCCGCACTGCGTCGATCCACCACCTCGGCTAGTTGCATCGCCGTACCCACCCGGACCGAGTACTCTCCCGCCCAGGGCCACCTTCAGCCCATTCTTCAACCGCCAGCCCATGCGATCGAGCAGCATGGGCCGCACCTCCTCTTCCATCCCCTTGGCACCGACGGCCCCTGGGCCCCATCCGCCCCCACCTCTCGGGCGGCTGCGTGTCACCACCGGAGGACGCTGGTGTCCTTGGCTCCGAGGTCGGCCAGGCGCCGGTCTAGCTCGGCCCATTGCCGCCCATCACCCCATCGCCCTGCCCCCGCGAGAGGGCCCAGGCAGTCATACGTACATGTACGAAGGCCGCCCAGGCCCGCGCAGCAGCGCACCGTGCCATGCGAGCGGAGCCTGTGGAATGTTGCTCTGCCCAGCCGTCGGTTACCATCCGGAGCGTCTCCCCCGCACGGATCAGTTGCCCGACGGTTTGCAGCCCGGTGCAGTCCACCAGATCTGGGAACACATGCTCTAGATAGCCCGGGGCGCCCCCCCTCGGGCAGGTCCTCCGGGAGCAGTGGGTTCGTTCCCCCACAGGGGCGCGTTCCAGCACCACGCCACAAGGTGTGTGGGCATCTTTAGTACGTACCTGCGGGCGATGTTGAACGACGGGTGGTCGTCGGCATCCCAACCCTTTGCCCCATCCATCCATCCATCCATCCACCGCATGCACGCGAACACTCTGTCTCGGTCTATATGTCGATGTATGTGTGGGTGATCGCCCGACAGGTAGGCCTCCCGGAACGAATGGCAACCTACCCGACCCAAAGCTGCATAACGTGCACTGTGCGTTTAAAAGGAACGTTCCTTCTACAGCAAGGCGCAGATGTCATCGCGCGTCGCCACGTCTCTGGGCTTCTTGCCATCCTGTTTGATTGCACATTGAGGTCACATACGCACACACATAAGGTCTCTCGGTAACGCAGGGTGTGTGTGAGCATGTAAGATTTGTTGGTCGTCAAGAGCAACGGAGTAAACGGAGTCGGTGGCGGGGTAGGTGGAACAGCGGCCCCGCAGGCAGACGACTGCCCATGTTGACATGGCCCACTGCTGGCAATGATGTATGAGCGGTATGCACAATCGATCACGATGTACGAGCACCCTGTAGCAGTACGTACGTACTGACCTTGCTGGCCTTGTCCTTGTCCGCCCCCACGGACAGCAAGTGCTTGACGACGTCCAGTTGGCCGTTCTGAGCCGCCACGTACAGCGGTGTCCAGCCGTCCTGCGTGCATGCATGCAAGCAGGCACACATCCCTCGGTCACTGCCCCCCATCATCCAGGCATCACGCACCCGACCAACGAAGGATGGATGGAGGGGGCATTGATAGGCCGACATACATACACCGGGATGAAAGAGGAGCGGGTGGAGGGAGGTGGGGCCGTGTGTGGGGGTGTCGGTGGGAAGGGTGTTGACGCGGCAAATCGATCGATATGTAGCGAGGGTGAGGGACACATTCAGGTGTGGTCGTCAGAAGCGGCGGCAAGGCGGCAGGGCGGCCTCAACGCGGGCGGGGACTCCTCACACACTTGGCCGCATTACTAACGGAGCTTCGTTGGCGCGCCTCAGACAAGATGTGTACAATACGTCCTCGTGCCTGGCCCGTCAACGACCCGTCCCTCGTGATAACGAACGGTCAGTCAACCAAGGCAGCGCCACCGCGAACCAAAGCAAGTCAATCGCTTGCACGGATACAAACGCGACGGATGGAGTACAGACGAGCGTGTGTTCGTTTAAGTTGAAACCAACATTCTTTGAATTGAAAGGATGAGGATGAACACCGACACGTGTGCAGCCTGCATGCGTTCAGAGCGTACGTACATAATATACACGACCTTTGCTCAATTAAACCAAGGGGCACACGCCCACGTATAGGCACACAACCAAGCAATCAACCCGCTTGGCCACGAGGGACGAATCGGGTCTCTCTGGGGGCACGGACGAGGGTAGCTATCTAGGGCGTTGGCGAGGACTGGCCTAAGACGCGCCGGCATACGGCATGTCATCGTGCTTGCTTCGCCCTCTTGGGAAAACTAATGTGCAGGCACTGGTTCGTACTGCAGAGGAGAGTCCAGGTATGCCGCTGAATGATGCAACAACCGGCACGTACTGGTCCGTACTATTTTGTCGTCAGTTTTCACCAGCTATCCTCCTTGAGCATAACCCCCCTGCCTTGCCACCCCTCTTCCCTTCCCCCCACCCCACCCCACCCAACAACCCCAGCATCCCCACACACTTCCCTCCACCCCCGCAACCCGCAACCTGCCCCACCCCACCCACCAACGCCCCCCCTTAAAACCCTCCTCAGCCCCGCCCCCCCGTACGCCCCCCCCCCCCCCCGTACGCCTTCCCACCCCGTACGGCCCCCCTACGCCTCCCCTTCCCCCCGTACGCCCCCCCGTACTCTCCCCCCCGTACGCTCCCCCCCCTACGCCTCCCCCCCGTACGCCTTCCCCCCCCTTACGCCCCCCCGTACTCGACCCCCCATACGCCCCCCGTACTCACCCCCCCCCGTACGCCCCCTCCCCCTGTACGTCCCCCCCGTACGTCCCCCCGTACGCCTTATCCCCCTCCTTATGGCCCCCCCTTTGCCTCCCCGACCGGTCCATCCTCTACGTATGTACCTACATGCCAGTCCCTCTGCCCCGATGCCGTACATACGCCCCGGACCCTCAGCCTCTTCCCGCTGTATGGTGCCCTACCATCTATCCCTCCCCAGCCCAGCCCGCGATGGATGTGGGGTATCGAGGTGCTGTGGGTTGGGTGTGTGGGTATGGATGTGCAGCGACCGGCACACATGACCAGCCAGCGGCGGTGTACTACGTACACTCATATAGGCCCCGCCGCCACCACCGGAACCAACCACGTACTGACATTGTTGGCCTTGTCCTTGTCCGCCCCCACGGACAGCAAGTGCTTGACGACGTCCAGGTGGCCGTTCTCAGCCGCCACGTACAGCGGTGTCCAGCCGTCCTGCGTGCATGCATGCAAGCAGGCGCACATCCCTCGGTCACTGCCCCCCATCATCCAGGCATCACGCACCCGACCAAGGATGGATGGAGGGGGCATTGATAGGCCGACATACATACACCGGGATGAAAGAGGAGCGGGTGGAGGGAGGTGGGGCCGTGTGTGGGGGTGGGGGTGGGTGAGGGGAGTTGACGCGGCAAATCGATCGATATGTAGCGAGGGGGAGGGACACATTCAGGTGTGGTCGTCAGAAGCGGCGGCAAGGCGGCAGGGCGGCCTCAACGCGGGCGGGGACTCCTCACACACTTGGCCGCATTACTAACGGAGCTTCGTTGGCGCGCCTCAGACGAGATGTGTACAACACGTACTCGTGCCTGGCCCGTCAACGACCCGTCCCTCGTGATAACGAACGGTCGGTCTACAAAGGCAGCGCCACCGCGAACCAAAGCAAGTCAATCGCTTGCACGGATACAAACGCGACGGATGGAGCACAGACGAGCGTGTGTTCGTTTAAGTTGAAACCAACATTCTTTGAATTGAAGGGATGAGGATGAACACCGACACGTGTGCAACCTGCATGCGTTCAGAGCGTACGTACATAGTATACACGACCTTTGCTCAATTAAAGCAAGGGGCACACGCCCACGTATGGGCACACCACCAAGCAATCAACCCGCTTGGCGACGAGGGATGAATTGGGTCCCTCTGGGGGCACGGACGAGGGTAGCTAGGGCGTGGGCGAGGACTGGCCTAAGACGCGCCGGCATACGACATGTCATCTTGCTTCGCCCTCTTGGGAATACTAATGTGCAGGCACTGGTTCGTACTGCAGAGGAGAGTCCAGGTATGCCGCTGAATGATGCAACAACCGGCACGTACTGTCCCGTTTTATTTTGTCGTCGGTTATCACCAGCTATCCTCCCTGAGCATAACCCCCCTGCCTTGCCACCCCTCTTTCCTTCCCCCTACCCCACCCCACCCCCGCAACCCCGCAACCTGCCTCACCCCACCCACCAACGCCCCCCTAAAAACCCTCCTGAGCCCCGCCCCCCGTCCCCCCCCCCCTACGCCTCCCCTCCCCCCCGTACGCCGACCCCACCCCCCTACACCCCCCCTCCCGTACTCAACCACGTGCCCTCCCCGTTCCCCCCCGGTACGCCGCCCTCTCGTACGCCTTTCCCCCGTACGCCTTATCCCCCCCCCTACACGCCCCCCTATACCCCGCCCGTACGCCTCCCCCCCCCTTCCCCCGCCCCATACGCACCTCCCCCCGGGACGCCCCCCCCCCTGCATCCCCCCCGTACGCCCCCCCCTCACCCACCCCGTGCACTCCCCCCCGTACGCCCCCCCCCTACGCTTCCCCCCCCCTTACGCCCCCCCCCGTACGCTCCCCCCTACGCCTCCCCCCGTACGCTCCCCCCCCCAACGCCTCCCCCCCGTACGCCTCCCAACCCCCCTTACGGCCCCCCCGTACGCCTCCCCCTCCTTACGGCCCCCCCGACCGGTCCATCCTCTACGTATGTACCTACATGCCAGTCCCCTCTGCCCCGATGCCGTACATACGCCCCGGACCCTCAGCCTCTTCCCGCTGTATGGTGCCCTACCATCTATCCCTCCCCAGCCCAGCCCGCGATGGATGTGGGGTATCGAGGTGCTGTGGGTTGGGTGTGTGGGTATGGATGTGCAGCGACCGGCACACATGACCAGCCAGCAGCGGTGTGCTACGTACACTCATATAGGCCCCGCCGCAACCACCGGAACCAACCACGTACTGACCTTATCGCCCTTGTCCTTGTCCGCCCCTACGGACAGCAAGTGCTTGACGACGTCCAGTTGGCCGTTCCAAGCCGCCGTGTGCAGCGGTGTCCAGCCGTCCTGCGTGCATGCATGCAAGCAGGCGCACATCCCTCGGTCACTGCCCCCCATCATCCAGGCATCACACACCCGACCAACAAAGGATGGATGGAGGGGGCATTGATAGGCCGACATACATACACCGGGATGAAAGAGGAGCGGGTGGAGGGAGGTGGGGCCGTGTGTGGGGGTGGGGGTGGGAAGGGAGTTGACGCGGCACATCGATCGATATGTAGCGAGGGGGAGGGACACATTCAGGTGTGGTCGTCAGAAGCGGCGGCAAGGCGGCAGGGCGGCCTCAACGCGGGCGGGGACTCCTCACACACTTGGCCGCAGTACTAACGGGGCTTCGTTGGCGCGCCTCAGACAAGATGTGTACAACACGTCCTCGTGCCTGGCCCGTCAACGAGCGACCCGTCCCTCGTGATAACGAACGGTCAGTCAACCAAGGCAGCGCCACCGCGAACCAAAGCAAGTCAATCGCATGCACGGATACAAACGCGACGGATGGAGCACAGACGAGCGTGTGTTCGTTGAAGTTGAAACTAACATTCTTTGAATTGAAAGGATGAGGATGAACACCGACACGTGTGCAACCGAGCTGCATGCGTTCAGAGCGTACGTACATGATATACACGACCTTTGCTCAATTAAAACAAGGGGCACACGCCCACGTATGGGCACACCACCAAGCAATCAACCCGCTTGGCGAATCGGGTCCCTCTGGGGGCACGGACGAGGGTAGCTAGGGTGTTGGCGAGGACTGGCCTAAGACGCGCCGGCATACGGCATGTCATCGTGTTTGCTTCGCCCTCTTGGGAATACTAATGTGCAGGCAATGGTTTGTACTGCAGAGGTAGGAGAGTCCAGGTATGCCGCTGAATGATGCAACAACCGGCATGTACTGTCCCGTACTATTTTGTCGTCGGTTTTCACCAGCTATCCTCCTTGAGCATAACCCCCCTGCCTTGCCACCCGTCTTCCCTTCCCCCCTACCCCACTCCACCCCAGCAACCCCGCAACCTGCCTCACCCCACCCACCAACGCCCCCCTAAAAACCCTCCTCAGCCCCGCCCCCCCGTAACCCCCCCGTACGCCTCCCCTCCCCTCCGTACGCCGACCCCCCCTACACCCCCCCCTCCCGTACTCAACCATGTGCCCCCCTGTTCCCCCCGGTACGCCGCCCTCTCGTACGCCTTCCCCCCGTACACCTTATCCCCCCCCCTACACGCCCCCCCTACACCCCCCCGTACGCCCCCCCCCTGCACCCCCCCGTACACTCCCCCCCGTACTTGCCCCCCTACACTTCCCCCCTACCCCCCCCTCGTACGCCTCCCCCCCTACGGCCCCCGGACGCCTACCATCCCTCCCGTACGCCGCCGCCCCGTACTTCCCCCCCGTACTCACCCCCCGTACGGCCCCCCCGTACGCCGCCCCCCGTACGCCCCCCCGTACACCAACCCGTACGCTCCCCCCCTCACCCTCCCCCCCCGTACGCTCCCCCCCCCTACGCCTCCCCCCGTACGCCTCCCAACCCCCCTTACGGCCCCCCCGTACGCTCCCCCCCCCCTACGCCCCCCCGTACGCTCCCCCCCTACGCCTCCCCCCGTACGCTCCCCCCCCCTACGCCTCCCCCCGTACGCCTCCCAACCCCCTTACGGCCCCCCCGTACGCCTCCCCCTCCTTACGGCCCCCCCGACCGGTCCATCCTCTACGTATGTACCTACATGCCAGTCCCCTCTGCCCCGATGCCGTACATACGCCCCGGACCCTCAGCCTCTTCCCGCTGTATGGTGCCCTACCATCTATCCCTCCCCAGCCCAGCCCGCGATGGATGTGGGGTATCGAGGTGCTGTGGGTTGGGTGTGTGGGTATGGATGTGCAGCGACCGGCACACATGACCAGCCAGCAGCGGTGTACTACGTACACTCATATAGGCCCCGCCGCCACCACCGGAACCAACCACGTACTGACCTTATCGCCCTTGTCCTTGTCCGCCCCCACGGACAGCAAGTGCTTGACGACGTCCAGTTGGCCGTTCCAAGCCGCCATGTGCAGCGGTGTGCAGCCGTCCTGCGTGCATGCATGCAAGCAGGCGCACATCCCTCGGTCACTGCCCCCCATCATCCAGGCATCACGCACCCAACCAACAAAGGATGGATGGAGGGGGCATTGATAGGCCGACATACATACACCGGGATGAAAGAGGAGCGGGTGGAGGGAGGTGGGGCCGTGCGTGGGGGTGGGGGTGGGTGGGAAGGGAGTTGACGCGGCACATCGATCGATATGTAGAGAGGGGGAGGGACACATTCAGGTGTGGTCATCAGAAGCGGCGGCAGGGCGGCCTCAACGCGGACGGGGACGCCTCACACACTTGGCCGCAGTACTAACGGGGCTTCGTTGGCGCGCCTCAGACAAGATGTGTACAATACGTCCTCGTGCCTGGCCCGTCAACGACCCGTCCCTCGTGATAACGAACGGTCAGTCAACCAAGGCAGCGCCACCGCGAACCAAAGCAAGTCAATCGCTTGCACGGATACAAACGCGACGGATAGAGTACAGACGAGCGTGTGTTCGTTGAAGTTGAAACTAACATTCTTTGAATTGAAAGGATGAGGATGAACACCGACGCGTTTGCAACCTGCATGCGTTCAGAGCGTACGTACATAATATACATGACCTTTGCTCAATTAAAGCAAGGGGCACACGCCCACGTATGGGCACACAACCAAGCAATCAACCCGCTTGGCGAATCGGGTCCCTCTGGGGGCACGGACGAGGGTAGCTATCTAGGGCGTTGGCGAGGACTGGCCTAAGACGCGCCGGCATACGGCATGTCATCGTGCTTGCTTCGCCCTCTTGGGAATACTAATGTGCAGGCACTGGTTCGTACTGCAGAGGAGAGTCCAGGTATGCCGCTGAATGATGCAACAACCGGCATGTACTGTCCCGTACTATTTTGTCGTCGGTTTTTACCAGCTATCCTCCCTGAGCATAACCCCCCTGCCTTGCCACCCCTCTTTCCTTCCCCCCTACCCCACTCCACCCCAGCAACCCCGCAACCTGCCTCACCCCACCCACCAACGCCCCCCCTAAAAACCCTCCTCAGCCCCGCCCCCCCGTAACCCCCCCCCCTACGCCTCCCCTCCCCTCCGTACGCCGACCCCCCCTACACCCCCCCCTCCCGTACTCAACCATGTGCCCTCCCCCGTTCCCCCCCGGTACGCCGCCCTCTCGTACGCCTTCCCCCCGTACACCTTATCCCCCCCTACACGCCCCACCTACACCCCCCCGTACGCCCCCCCCTGCACCCCCCCCGTACACTCCCCCCCGTACTTGCCCCCCTACACTTCCCCCCCTACCCCCCCTCGTACGCCTCCCCCCCTACGGCCCCCGGACGCCTACCATCCCTCCCGTACGCCGCCGCCCCGTACTTCCCCCCCGTACTCACCCCCCGTACGGCCCCCCCGTACGCCGCCCCCCGTACGCCCCCCCGTACGCCAACCCGTACGCTCCCCCCCTCACCCTCCCCCCCCGTACGCTCCCCCCCCCCTACGCCTCCCCCCCGTACGCCTCCCAACCCCCCTTACGGCCCCCCGTACGCCTCCCCCTCCTTACGGCCCCCCCGTACGCCTCCCCCTCCTTACGGCCCCCCGACCGGTCCATCCTCTACGTATTTACGTACCTACATGCCAGTCCCCTCTCCCCCGATGCCGTACATACGCCCCGGACCCTCAGCCTCTTCCCGCTGTATGGTGCCCTACCATCTATCCCTCCACAGCCCAGCCCGCGATGGATGTGGGGTATCGAGGTGCTGTGGGTTGGGTGTGTGGGTATGGATGTGCAGCGACCGGCACACATGACCAGCCAGCAGCGGTGTACTACGTACACTCATATAGGCCCCGCCGCCACCACCGGAACCAACCACGTACTGACCTTATCGCCCTTGTCCTTGTCCGCCCCTACGGACAGCAAGTGCTTGACGACGTCCAGTTGGCCGTTCCAAGCCGCCACGTTCAGCGGTGTCCAGCCGTCCTGCGTGCATGCATGCAAGCAGGCGCACATCCCTCGGTCACTGCCCCCCATCATCCAGGCATCACACACCCGACCAACAAAGGATGGATGGAGGGGGCATTGATAGGCCGACATACATACACCGGGATGAAAGAGGAGCGGGTGGAGGGAGGTGGGGCCGTGTGTGGGGGTGGGGGTGGGAAGGGAGTTGACGCGGCACATCGATCGATATGTAGCGAGGGGGACGGACACATTCAGGTGTGGTCGTCAGAAGCGGCGGCAAGGCGGCAGGGCGGCCTCAACGCGGGCGGGGACTCCTCACACACTTGGCCGCAGTACTAACGGAGCTTCGTTGGCGCGCCTCAGACATGATGTGTACAACACGTACTCGTGCCTGGCCCGTCAACGACCCGTCCCTCGTGATAACGAACGGTCAGTCAACCAAGGCAGCGCCACCGCGAACCAAAGCAAGTCAATCGCTTGCACGGATACAAACGCGACGGATGGAGCACAGACGAGCGTGTGTTCGTTGAAGTTGAAACTAACATTCTTTGAATTGAAAGGATGAGGATGAACACCGACACGTGTGCAACCGAGCTGCATGCGTTCAGAGCGTACGTACATGATATACACGACCTTTGCTCAATTAAAACAAGGGGCACACGCCCACGTATGTGCACACCACCAAGCAATCAACCCGCTTGGCGACGAGTGATGAATCGGGTCCCTCTGGGGGCACGGACGAGGGTAGCTATCTAGGGCGTTGGCCAGGACTGGCCTAAGACGCGCCGGCATACGGCATGTCATCGTGTTTGCTTCGCCCTCTTGGGAATACTAATGTGCAGGCACTGGTTCGTACTGCAGAGGAGAGTCCAGGTATGCCGCTGAATGATGCAACAACCCGCACGTACTGTCCCGTTTTATTTTGTCGTCGGTTTTCACCAGCTATCCTCCCTGAGCATAACCCCCCTGCCTTGCCACCCCTTTTTCCTTCCCCCCTACCCCACCCCACCCCCGCAACCCCGCAACCTGCCCCGCCCACCCGTCCCCCCCCCCTACGCCTCCCCTCCCCCCCGTACGCCGCCCCCACCCCCCTACACCCCCCCTCCCGTACTCAACCATGTGCCCCCCGTTCCCCCCGGTACGCCGCCCTCTCGTACGCCTTCCCCCCGTACACCTTATCCTCCCCCCCTACACGCCCCCCCTACACCCCGCCCGTACGCCTCCCCCCCCCCTTCCCCCGCCCCGTACGCACCTCCCCCCGGTACGCCCCCCCTCCCCTGCATCCCCCCCGTACACTCCCCCCCCCGTACTTCCCCCCTACACTTCCCCCCCTACCCCCCCTTGTACGCCCCCCCCTACGCCCCCGGACGCCTACCATCCCCCCCGTACGCCGCCGCCCCGTACTTCCCCCCCCGTACTCACCCCCCTTACGGCCCCCCGTACGCCTCCCCCTCCTTACGGCCCCCCCGTACGCCTCCCAACCCCCCTTACGGCCCCCCGTACGCCTCCCCCTCCTTACGGCCCCCCCGTACGCCTCCCCCTCCTTACGGCCCCCCCGTACGCCTCCCCTCCTTAAGGCCCTTCCGTACGCCTCCCCCTCCTTACGGCCCCCGTACGCCTCCCCCTCCTTAAGGCCCCCCCGTACGCCCCCCCAGTACGCTTACCCCCGTACGCCCCCCCCCCGGTACGCCCCCCCCCCTCTACGCCCCCTCCCCCCGTACGCCCCCTCCCCCCGTACGCCCCCCCCGACCGGTCCATCCTCTACGTATGTACCTACATGCCAGTCCCCTCTGCCCCGATGCCGTACATACGCCCCGGACCCTCAGCCTCTTCCCGCTGTATGTTGCCCTACCATCTATCCCTCCCCAGCCCAGCCCGCGATGGATGTGGGGTATTGAGGTGCTGTGGGTTGGGTGTGTGGGTATGGATGAGCAGCGACCGGCACACATGACCAGCCAGCAGCGGTGTGCTACGTACACTCATATAGGCCCCGCCGCCACCACCGGAACCAACCACGTACTGACATTGCTGGCCTTGTCCTTGTCCGCCCCCACGGACAGCAAGTGCTTGACGACGTCCAGGTGGCCGTTATAAGCCGCCATGTGCAGCGGTGTCCCGCCGTCCTGCGTGCATGCATGCAAGCAGGCGCACATCCCTCGTTCACTGCCCCCCATCATCCAGGCATCACGCACCCGACCAAGGATGGATGGATGGAGGGGGCATTGATAGGCCGACATACATACACCGGGATGAAAGAGGAGCGGGTGGAGGGAGGTGGGGCCGTGTGTGGGGTGGGGGTGGGTGAGGGGAGTTGACGTGGCACATCGATCCATATATAGCGAGGGGGAGGGACACATTCAGGTGTGGTCGTCATTAGCGGCGGCAAGGCGGCAGGGCGGCCTCAACGCGGGCGGGGACTCCTCACACACTTGGCCGCAGTACTAACGGAGCTTCGTTGGCGCGCCTCAGACAAGATGTGTACAATACGTCCTCGTGCCTGGCCCGTCAACGACCCGTCCCTCGTGATAACGAACAGTCAGTCAACCAAGGCAGCGCCACCGCGAACCAAAGCAAGTCAATCGCTTGCACGGATACAAACGCGACGGATAGAGTACAGAGGAGTGTGTGTTCGTTTAAGTTGAAACTAACATTCTTTGAATTGAAAGGATGAGGATGAACACCGACACGTGTGCAACCGAGCTGCATGCGTTCAGAGCGTACGTACATGATATACACGACCTTTGCTCAATTAAAACAAGGGGCACACGCCCACGTATGGGCACACCACCAAGCAATCAACCCGCTTGGCGACGAGGGATGAATTGGGTCCCTCTGGGGGCACGGACGAGGACGTCCCTAGGGCGTTGGCCAGGACTGGCCTAAGACGCGCCGGCATACGGCATGTCATCGTGCTTCGCCCTCTTGGGAATACTGATGTGCAGGCACTGGTTCGTACTGCAGAGGAGAGTCCAGGTATGCCGCTGAATGATGCAACAACCGGCACGTACTGTCCCGTTTTATTGTGTCGTCGGTTTTCACCAGCTATCCTCCCTGAGCATAACCCCCCTGCCTTGCCACCCCTCTTTCCTTCCCCCCTACCCCACCCCACCCCGCAACCCCGCAACCTGCCTCACCCCACCCACCAACGCCCCCCCTAAAAACCCTCCTGAACCCTGCCCCCCCGTAACCCCCCCCGTACGCCTCCCCTCCCCCCCGTACGCCGCCCCACCCCCCTACAACCCCCCCTCCCGTACTCAACCATGTGCCCCCCTGTTCCCCCCCGGTACGCCGCCCTCTCGTACGCCTTCCCCCCGTACACCTTGTCCCCCCCCTACACGCCCCCCCTACACCCCCCCGTACGCCCCCCCCTGCACCCCCCCGTACACTCCCCCCGGTACTTGCCCCCCTACACTTCCCCCCCTACCCCCCCCCTCGTACGCCTTCCCCCCTACGGCCCCCGGACGCCTACCATCCCTCCCGTACGCCGCCGCCCCGTACTTCCCCCCCGTACTCACCCCCCGTACGGCCCCCCCGTACGCCGCCCCCGTACGCCCCCCCGTACGCCAACCCGTACGCTCCCCCCCTCACCCCCCCCCGTACGCTCCCCCCCCCTACGCCTCCCCCCCTTACGCCTCCCAACCCCCCTTACGGCCCCCCCGTACGCCTCCCCCTCCTTACGGCCCCCCGACCGGTCCATCCTCTACGTTTATAAACCTACATGTCAGTCCCCTCTGCCCCGATGCCGTACATACGCCCCGGACCCTCAGCCTCTTCCCGCTGTATGGTGCCCTACCATCTATCCCTCCCCAGCCCAGCCCGCGATGGATGTGGGGTATTGAGGTGCTGTGGGTTGGGTGTGTGGGTATGGATGTGCAGCGACCGGCACACATGACCAGCCAGCAGAGGTGTACTACGTACACTCATATAGGCCCCGCCGCAACCACCGGAACCAACCACGTACTGACATTGCTGGCCTTGTCCTTGTCCGCCCCCACGGACAGCAAGTGCTTGACGACGTCCAGGTGGCCGTTATAAGCCGCCATGTGCAGCGGTGTGCAGCCGTCCTGCGTGCATGCATGCAAGCAGGCGCACATCCCTCGTTCACTGCCCCCCATCATCCAGGCATCACGCACCCGACCAAGGATGGATGGATGGAGGGGGCATTGATAGGCCGACATACATACACCGGGATGAAAGAGGAGCGGGTGGAGGGAGGTGGGGCCGTGTGTGGGGTGGGGGTGGGTGAGGGGAGTTGACGCGGCACTTCCATCGATATATAGCGAGGGGGAGGGACACATTCAGGTGTGGTCGTCAGAAGCGGCGGCAAGGCGGCAGGGCGGCCTCAACGCGGGCGGGGACTCCTCACACACTTGGCCGCAGTACTAACGGAGCTTCGTTGGCGCGCCTCAGACAAGATGTGTACAATACGTCCTCGTGCCTGGCCCGTCAACGACCCGTCCCTCGTGATAACGAACAGTCAGTCAACCAAGGCAGCGCCACCGCGAACCAAAGCAAGTCAATCGCTTGCACGGATACAAACGCGACGGATAGAGTACAGAGGAGTGTGTGTTCGTTTAAGTTGAAACTAACATTCTTTGAATTGAAAGGATGAGGATGAACACCGACACGTGTGCAACCGAGCTGCATGCGTTCAGAGCGTACGTACATGATATACACGACCTTTGCTCAATTAAAACAAGGGGCACACGCCCACGTATGGGCACACCACCAAGCAATCAACCCGCTTGGCGACGAGTGATGAATCGGGTCCCTCTGGGGGCACGGACGAGGACGTCCCTAGGGCGTTGGCCAGGACTGGCCTAAGACGCGCCGGCATACGGCATGTCATCGTGCTTCGCCCTCTTGGGAATACTGATGTGCAGGCACTGGTTCGTACTGCAGAGGAGAGTCCAGGTATGCCGCTGAATGATGCAACAACCGGCACGTACTGTCCCGTTTTATTGTGTCGTCGGTTTTCACCAGCTATCCTCCCTGAGCATAACCCCCCTGCCTTGCCACCCCTCTTTCCTTCCCCCTACCCCACCCCACCCCGCAACCCCGCAACCTGCCTCACCCCACCCACCAACGCCCCCCCTAAAAACCCTCCTGAGCCCTGCCCCCCCGTAACCCCCCCGTACGCCTCCCCTCCCCCCCGTACGCCGCCCCCACCCCCCTACAACCCCCCCTCCCGTACTCAACCATGTGCCCCCCTGTTCCCCCCCGGTACGCCGCCCTCTCGTACGCCTTCCCCCCGTACACCTTGTCCCCCCCCTACACGCCCCCCCTACACCCCCCCGTACGCCCCCCCCTGCACCCCCCGTACACTCCCCCCGGTACTTGCCCCCCTACACTTCCCCCCTACCCCCCCCCCTCGTACGCCTTCCCCCTACGGCCCCCGGACGCCTACCATCCCTCCCGTACGCCGCCGCCCCGTACTTCCCCCCCGTACTCACCCCCCGTACGGCCCCCCCCGTACGCCGCCCCCGTACGCCCCCCGTACGCCAACCCGTACGCTCCCCCCTCACCCTCCCCCCCGTACGCTTCCCCCCCCCTCACCCCCCCCGTACGCTCCCCCCCCCCTACGCCTCCCCCCTTACGCCTCCCAACCCCCCTTACGGCCCCCCCGTACGCCTCCCCCTCCTTACGGCGCCCCCGACCGGTCCATCCTCTACGTTTATAAACCTACATGTCAGTCCCCTCTGCCCCGATGCCGTACATACGCCCCGGACCCTCAGCCTCTTCCCGCTGTATGGTGCCCTACCATCTACCCCTCCCCAGCCCAGCCCGCGATGGATGTGGGGTATCGAGGTGCTGTGGGTTGGGTGTGTGGGTATGGATGTGCAGCGACCGGCACACATGACCAGCAAGCAGAGGTGTACTACGTACACTCATATAGGCCCCGCCGCCACCACCGGAACCAACCACGTACTGACATTGCTGGCCTTGTCCTTGTCCGCCCCCACGGACAGCAAGTGCTTGACGACGTCCAGGTGGCCGTTATAAGCCGCCAGGTACAGCGGTGTCCGGCCGTCCTGCGTGCATGCATGCAAGCAGGCGCACATCCCTCGGTCACTGCCCCCCATCATCCAGGCATCACGCACCCAACCAACAAAGGATGGATGGAGGGGGCATTGATAGGCCGACATACATACACCGGGATGAAAGAGGAGCGGGTGGAGGGAGGTGGGGCCGTGCGTGGGGGTGGGGGTGGGAAGGGAGTTGACGCGGCACATCGATCGATATGTAGAGAGGGGGAGGGACACATTCAGGTGTGGTCGTCAGAAGCGGCGGCAAGGCGGCAGGGCGGCCTCAACGCGGGCGGGGACTCCTCACACACTTGGCCGCAGTACTAACGGGGCTTCGTTGGCGCGCCTCAGACAAGATGTGTACAACACGTCCTCGTGCCTGGCCCGTCAACGACCCGTCCCTCGTGATAACGAACGGTCAGTCAACCAAGGCAGCGCCACCGCGAACCAAAGCAAGTCAATCGCATGCACGGATACAAACGCGACGAATGAAGTACAGACGAGCGTGTGTTCGTTGAAGTTGAAACTAACATTCTTTGAATTGAAAGGATGAGGATGAACACCGACACGTGTGCAACCGAGCTGCATGCATGCGTTCAGAGCGTACGTACATGATATACACGACCTTTGCTCAATTAAAACAAGGGGCACACGCCCACGTATGGGCACACCACCAAGCAATCAACCCGCTTGGCGACGAGTGATGAATCGGGTCCCTCTGGGGGCACGGACGAGGACGTCCCTAGGGTGTTGGCGAGGACTGGCCTAAGACGCGCCGGCATACGGCATGTCATCGTGCTTGCTTTTCCCTGTTGGGAATACTAATGTGCAGGCACTGGTTCGTACTGCAGAGGAGAGTCCAGGTATGCCGCTGAATGATGCAACAACCGGCACGTACTGTCCCGTTTTATTTTGTCGTCGGTTTTCACCAGCTATCCTCCCTGAGCATAACCCCCCTGCCTTGCCACCCCTCTTTCCTTCCCCCCTACCCCACCCCACCCCCGCAACCCGCAACCTGCCTCACCCCACCCACCAACGCCCCCCCTAAAAACCCTCCTCAGCCCCGCCCCCCCGTAACCCCCCCCCGTACGCCTCCCCTACCCTCCGTACGCCGACCCCCCCTACACCCCCCCTCCCGTACTCAACCACGTGCCCTCCCCCGTTCCCCCTCCGGTACGCCGCCCTCTCGTACGCCTTCCCCCCGTACGCCTTATCCCCCCCCTACACGCCCCCCTATACCCCGCCCGTACGCCTCCCCCCCCCTTCCCCCGCGCCGTACGCACCTCCCCCCGGTACGCCCCCCCCACCCAACACCCCCCCCGTACGCCCCCCCCCCCCTCACCCACCCCGTGCACTCCCCCCCGTACGTCCCCCCCCCTACGCTTCCCCCCCCCTACGCCCCCCCCGTACGCTCCCCCCCTACGCCTCCCCCCGTACGCCCCCCCCCTACGCCTCCCCCCGTACGCCTCCCAACCCCCCTTACGGCCTCCCCGTACGCCTCCCCCTCCTTACAGCCCCCCCGACCGGTCCATCCTCTACGTTTATAAACCTACATGTCAGTCCCCTCTGCCCCGATGCCGTACATACGCCCCGGACCCTCAGCCTCTTCCCACTGTATGGTGCCCTACCATCTATCCCTCCCCAGCCCAGCCCGCGATGGATGTGGGGTATTGAGGTGCTGTGGGTTGGGTGTGTGGGTATGGATGTGCAGCGACCGGCACACATGACCAGCCAGCAGCGGTGTGCTACGTACACTCATATAGGCCCCGCCGCAACCACCGGAACCAACCACGTACTGACATTGCTGGCCTTGTCCTTGTCCGCCCCCACGGACAGCAAGTGCTTGACGACGTCCGGGTGGCCGTTCTTAGCCGCCAGGTACAGCGGTGTCCGGCCGTCCTGCATGCATGCATGCAAGCAGGCGCACATCCCTCGGTCACTGCGCCCCATCATCCAGGCATCACGCACCCGACCAACGAAGGATGGATGGAGGGGGCATTGATAGGCCGACATACATACACCGGGATGAAAGAGGAGCGGGTGGAGGGCGGTGGGGCCGTGTGTGGGGGTGGGGGTGGGAAGGGAGTTGACGCGGCACTTCCATCGATATATAGCGAGGGGGAGGGACACATTCAGGTGTGGTCGTCAGAAGCGGCGGCAAGGCGGCAGGGCGGCCTCAACGCGGGCGGGGACTCCTCACACACTTGGCCGCATTACTAACGGAGCTGCGTTGGCGCGCCTCAGACAAGATGTGTACAATACGTCCTCGTGCCTGGCCCGTCAACGACCCGTCCCTCATGATAACGAATGGTCAGTCAACCAAGGCAGCGCCACCGCGAATCAAAGCAAGTCAATCGCTTGCACGGATACAAACGCGACGGATAGAGTACAGAGGAGTGTGTGTTCGTTTAAGTTGAAACTAACATTCTTTGAATTGAAAGGATGAGGATGAACACCGACACGTGTGCAACCGAGCTGCATGCGTTCAGAGCGTACGTACATGATATACACGACCTTTGCTCAATTAAAACAAGGGGCACACGCCCACGTATGGGCACACAACCAAGTAATCAACCCGCTTGGCGATGAGGGATGAATCGGGTCCCTCTGGGGGCACGGACGAGGGTAGCTAGGGTGTTGGCGAGGACTGGCCTAAGACGCGCCGGCATACGGCATGTCATCGTGCTTGCTTTTCCCTGTTGGGAATACTAATGTGCAGGCACTGGTTCGTACTGCAGAGGAGAGTCCAGGTATGCCGCTGAATGATGCAACAACCCGCACGTACTGTCCCGTTTTATTTTGTCGTCGGTTTTCACCAGCTATCCTCCCTGAGCATAACCCCCCTGCCTTGCCACCCCTCTTCCCTTCCCCCCCACCCCACCCCACCCACCAACCCCAGCATCCCCACACACTTCCCCTCCACCCCCGCAACCCCGCAACCTGCCCCACCCCACCCACCAACGCCCCCCCTTAAAACCCTCCTCAGCCCCGGCGCCCCGTACGGGCCCCCCGTACGCCTTCCCACCCCGTACGGCCCCCCGTACGCCTCCCCTCCCCCGTACGCCCCCCGTACTCCACCACCCGTACGCCCCCCCGTTCCCCCCCGGTACGTCCCCTCCATACGGCGCCCCCGTACGCCCCCCCCCCTCCTACGCCCCCCTCCGTACTCAACCCCCCGTATGCCCCCCCGTTTCCCCCCGGTACGTCCCGGTACGGCGCCCCCCGTACGCCCCACCCCCATGTGTGGGGGTGATCAACGGCCCATCCCTCATAACAACGAGCATGGTGCAGCGTTCTGCATGCGTGTGTGCGTATATCCACAAAGGGTCCGTGTGGAGGTAGGTCAGGAGGGGACAGAAGGAGTCACAGGCACATAATCCACGGCGGCAAATTGGAAAATTGCAGTAACTTGCAAGGGCATGCTACCTAGTCAACCCTTCGTCGTCGGGCTCACTGCAAGACATCGATATCAGGTCTGCCTTGAGGCTCCTTGTATTGCAGGTTATTTACTGCTTTTGCCGTTTCCTTACTTCTGATGATGACTGGTCCAGCGAGCGTGTAATAAATTTCCAGGCCCGTGCATGCTCATGTATGTTACAGACTCGAAGGAGCGGGTCCACGCATGACCTGACGGGATAGACGCGACGAGATGCATGCATGCATATGTACACAGGCGGAAACGTAGAACGAAGTAATACACGCTCTTTCGTCGTTCGTTTTCTTGTTACTTCGTTTTGTTCTGCGTTCTGCATCCTACTTTCGACTTTTCCATAGCAGCTTGTCGCACTTACGACGTACGTCTCTCTGACTTCATGTGCGTGCATTGCCGTAAAGCCATGAAGCTCGTCAGAATGTTACGAATTGCGTAATTGAGCCTCATCCACCATCCAGGTGTATCGATTGTACGTACCGACCAGAGAGAGCAAGCAAGCAACTCGCCCAGCATGCCACAATGAACTGGCGTTCCTGTCTTCGTCGTCTGGACCGATGATCCGACGGTAGATCTGGTGCCCAGAAGGGCCCATTTCGAAGCTTGCACGGCACGAAGGGAACGCTGGCGAAGGCCGGCGTTCACCAAGCCAGCAAGAGGGGACCCTGTTCATCTGTCTCTTCGTCCCGAACACGCACCAGCCCTACCTCTCTAGCTAGCTTTGCAATTGTACTGAACATGCTGATAAGTGATAGCGCATCGCATGCAAATGTGGATGTAGATAGCTAGCGTAGGTTACATGGAATTCGTACAGAACAAGCCATGTAGACCCTGGGCAATCTTTCTCACTTGTGGTGCAAAGTGCGTGTACAATAAGAACAATCAATAATAGGACCCGATGCGCTCGTGTGCCCGCTGCTCGATCACCAACTCTGACTGTCAATCTTGGCCAACAACTTCGTACCTCGTTATTCCGCTCCCCACCAAGGCGTACATAAACTATAGGCCGTACGTATAGGCCTTACATAAAAGTGCACGAACCTGTCCTTTCTTGTTCTTGTCCACACCCACGGACAGCAGGTACTTGACGGCGTCCAGATGACCCTTTTCAGCGGCACTGTGCAGCGGGGTGTTGCCCCCCTGCGTGTTGGGGCCATTCAATGGGCACGGGCATGGTCTATTGCGTCGTGAACGAATTTGAAGATGGCTTGCTGATTGCATGTGGCTATAAATGGAGACATGCAAACAGCATCGTGCCGTGCTAGTTGGCGGCAGCACGCAGAGTAATTTATGTCAGAGAGGATGGCGCCAGGCGGGCCGAGCAGCATCGTATACCCACTAACACGTATCTAAACACATACGTACACGCAGTCGGTCAAGTCAAGGACAGCTGCAACACGGGGGTTTGGGCGCCTCCCCTAGCATCATGTAGGCAAGTGTCGCCAGTTGCATGATTAAGTGAGCCTGCCTGCAAGTAGCTGCATCCCAAAGCCATCAGCACTCACTCCGTTCGGAATGTCCTTGTCCATTTCCTGCTCAACGACCAGGGATATGAGCAGCTCCACATTGCCGCACCGGCTAGCGAGATGCATGAGAGTATTTCCATCCTTGTATGCATCCAGGCGCCGCAGGGTAACATGCAAGGAGATATGGAATTATGCAGATTCATGGATGGGTTGAAGTCATGCGGATGGGCAGCAAGTATTAACACATACATACACGTGAACAGAACTGCATAAATATCCGCGTAAGATTAAAATGTCGAATAATTCAGATTCAACGCGGTCAGGATTGAAGTCATGCGGATGGGCGGCAAGTGGTAACACAAGCAAGTGAACATAACTGCACATATATCCGCGATGATACATAATCAGTTCTGTTCACTTCAACACCTCCGAGCGAGGGAGCACTTGCGTTGGGCACTAATTTTGCGCAAAATTAGTGCTCGGAGGACTTGACGGCAGGGATACCTCTCCGTCGGCCTCGCTCCTTCCGCCATTCAAAAACTAGAGGGTATATATGTCCAGTCTGCCTAGTGATATATACGTAGGCTGCTGACCGGGCACTTATGTGATGGCCCAATCGACTACGTACGTTATGGAATGAAGGGGCCCGCCCGCGGCACTGACCTTGTCCTTCTTCTGCTTGTCAGCCCGGACGGACATGAGGAACTTGACAGCGCCCAGCTGGCCGGTTTCCGTCGCGCAGTGCAGCGGGGTGCGGCCCAACTGCAAGCATGCCAGTTTTTTCTGTTTTAGAGTTGCAGCTCCAATTCGTTCATTGTTATGGAAAGCCGATGGGAAAGGAAACACGCAGCAGCTACAACATTAGCACAATCATAGTACCTGTAGTGTAAAGCATAAACCAACAAAGTATGCGCAATTGAACATACAGCTTTAAAAATGCCATCTTGCCTAAGCTTTCGTTGAGGCGGCGGCAGCTGCAGTCAACGGCGAGGTGATGGATGGACCGTGGTAACCGCAGTCGCGGAACTAACTATGCGTACATAATGACTTATTATATTGGATTTGTCTACGACTTTGGCAGGTGCGTGTTGTAGCTTACAGATGCAATATCAAGAAAGGCTCGAGTTGCATTTCTGTATTGAACACAATGGTACACCCCGCCTATACACTTGCAAACCGACCTCAGGGCGGGGCCCGGTCCCCCGATTAAGGGTTCCCGCCTGGGGCCTCGCCTGAAAAGCTTACAGCAAAGATTGTTTTATAACACATCACCATTGTAGCGAAGAATGAACACGTTTTGTAAACTAATCTTGAGGGAGTGTCTGTACAGCAGCGCATGCAGTACTGCTTGCAAGTTACCGGCATGCAGAATGTTGCAGTGCCAGTAATGATTCCTTATGTACATACACGTAAGCCCCGAGTCATCCCGGGTTACACCTTAAGCTTACAATAGATATCGCATGCGACATGGCGACATGGCCAGTACCGTACATCGGTTACAGTATGTATGTAGCTACGGTTGTAGCTGCCCTGAAGCAGTAGAAGCAGTTGGTTGTGTATACCCTCGTGGTAGTTCGCTCACATCCGGCCCTACTCAATAGGGTAAACCAATGTTATGTATTTGCTTGCAGGGGTTCCCGCCGTACTCCTCTGCAATGCAACGGAGATTGCGCAACGGAACAAATTGTTCCTGGCCGTACACAATGGTCTATTTAATCTTTATCCTGACCATGATTAAGCACGGCGGCCTGCCTGCGCACTCACCTGATTCGGCATGTCCTTGTCCATCCCCTCCTGGATAAGGGCCTTTAGCAGCTCCGCATCGCCACCCCAGGCGGCGAAATGCATCAGAGTATTGCCATCCTTGCAAATTGCAAATAGACGTAGCATAGAGCGGTGTGCATCGGGAATGAGAGATAAAGCGAACAGAAGCGATCAAGTATGTTTGAAGTACTGGAATCACGATATGTCGTACATGGATGGATGCGATATCCTGAAAACCAAGGGTCCATCAACGGACACACATCTTCATCGTAATCTGTTCGTTAATAGCACACCATATACATATATAACAGTACAGTAATATTTACAACACCGACTACACCGACTGCCGTGATAAGCCTCCATGTATCGGCGGCTGCGTCAGCAGGCCAATCTTAGTTACAACACTCCCATAATTAATATGCGCTGACCCACCTCGCTCGGTCCACTAGCAAACAGCGCAGGTAACGCCCCAGCCTATCTATCGCCCCCCGCCCCGCCCCGCGGATATGTCAACAATTTGCAGCACTGACCTTGTCTACCTTGTGCCTATCCGCGCCAACTGACAGCAGGTACTTGACGGCATCCAGATGGCCTCGTTCCGCCGCGTTGTGCATTGGGGTGCGACCCAGCTGCATAGTGATGAGGTGAATTTGATTGTCTCCATAGTCATCAAGCCCTTGCGGCTTCACGTCCACAGCCAAATTGCACTGCTGTCACTGACTTGCAACGGCATGCACTGATTACTCTGATACGATGTGTAAGCATAAAGGCGTAACCCGGGATGACTCGGGGCTGTAAGCCGGCTTACACGATGCATGACATATCTCCAGGCCGACCCGTAATGGTACTCACAAATTGGTCACAACTATCGGTTGCTTAGTCTCGAAGGAGCAAGCGAACGTAGAGACTGAGCATGGTTTGTTACGATGTCGTACAGCTGACCAGAGCCTTAACTCTGGCTCTCGCTTTGTTCCGGCATTCTGCCTTCACTTCACGAGAGCACTCACTCGCCGTGAGTGACATACTTTCAAGCCTTACCTTTCCAGTTTACAAGAATTCTAACTTCCTCAGTTTTCAAGTTTCTGCTTAATCTTTCTTTTCTTCAACTCCTAGAAATTATTATCAAATGGCTCCAAAAAGAACAAAGTCTCGGCAGGCAACCCGCCTGACCCGAAAAGGGGCCGCCGCCGTGAGCCTCGGAACGGCCAAGGCGCCACGGAAGGGCCAGAGGAGGCCGCCATTAAGAAAAATGATGGCCCTCAGGAGGCCGGGGAATCGCCAGCAAACGGCGCGGACGGTAAGAATGGCGGTCCCGATCAGGATGGCGCATCAAGCGAGGCCCTTGAGAGGCGCTTGATGAGAGCGACCAGCGCCTCGACGAACTCCTCGACAAGAGAATTGAGAAGAAGGTGCAGGAGATGCTTGCCATAGAGCGGCAGCGCGCGGAGCGGATCGCTAAGAAGGCGGCCAGGGCCATGCCCAAGAAAAAAGTTACCGCGGCCACATCGGCCACACCGCTTGTTAACCCCGCACTGGCTGCAGTCGCAACCGCTTCGCACAGCAATGCGCAGGAAGGCCATCGGCAAGTGTACAGAGCCCTCTCGCTCATGGCCAACGAGGCCCACAACGCTTTGGTGAGCGGTGACCAGGCTTCCTTGGAGCACCACCTGAAAGCGTTGCAGGCGCTGGGCCGCATCTCGGTGGATGGGCGCGAACCACATAGTAGATGTGACGAACATAGCTACATCGACTACCCCGTCACTTGAGGTGGCACCCTGCTGTCCGCTGGTGGGCCAAGATTGTAATTACCCCCATCAGGGTGGGGTGTTAAAGCCAGCCGTTTGAACATAAACTAGGCGTTTATAATTGTGCAATACCGAATAATTACCATGCCCTTATATATTATACTATACTCATCATCAATATACCCTCGTTCGGGTGGGTGCTAAGGCCAGCCGTTTATAAACCAACCATTCTGAGTTGTGCAATACACACAATAACGAATTTCCCGTTCTGTCAATAATGCTCATCGATTGCATCGTCTTATTAAAGCCGCGGCCCGCCTGAGCACTCACCTGATTCGGCATGTCTTTGTCCACCCCCCGTTGGATAAGGGCCTTTAGCAGTTCCGCATTGCCGCCCCAGCCAGCAAAATGCATGACCGGATTGCCGTCCTAATCAATTAAACAACATTAATGGCAGCAGTAAAATGGGACAAATGTGCCAAAACGTCAGACGGAAGTTAGGTTATTGGAATTTACAAAGCAACATCCTATCCTGAATTCACTCATTATGCCAGCATCTTTACTGTAGTATCATCGAATCGGCCCTTCCTCCTCCATCCCAGCAGAACATGTCATGTTGGCGGCGCTGTCATACATGACCGTGTGTCCATAAGATAAGCTCAATCACGTATAACTCGATTACTAGCAGTTGTTCTATCGTGTACACTCACATACCTTGTCCACCTTGTGCTTGTCTGCCCCCATGAACAAAAGGTACTTGACAGCGTCCAAACGTCCTTTTCCAGCCGCCCAATGTAGCGGTGTTATGCCGTGCTGTGGTCGGGGTGCGTGGTTCAACCAAGCAGCATACTGAGAAGATTCATCGGCGTCATCCTTGCATTTACGGGACCGGTGGAAAGGGCTTTGGCCGCGAGAGTGTTGCCATTCGTGGGTCTGATATTAGCAACTAACAGGAGCCCGCCCCTTTACATTTGATGGCTTCCTGGCAGCATAGAATTCGGATCTCCGATTGAATTCAAGCAATGCGAACCTAAGAAAGCTGTGTGCCTCCGAGATCCTCGTATCGTATTGTGGCCACAACAAAAACATCCCGACAAATGTTCAGATGTCGTATCATGTACATATAAGATTAAGGCATCACGCACGTGTGATTGGTTTCGAGTGCTTCATTTATTGTGAGAGTTCAGGCATGCCTGCTGCTTGCTGGAGTAGCAACGAACAATACTCACTGTATTCGGCATGTCCTTCTCCATCCCCTCCTCAATAAGTGCCTTAAGCAGCTCTACATTGCCGCTCAAGCCAGCGAAGTGCATGGCAGTGCTGCCGTCCTTCAATCATTTTCAGATATCACAGGACAAATTTCGTGGAATGTAAGTCCCAAACGGTATTAATATTATTAATATTATTACTATTTTTATTATTATTACTATTATCATTATTACTAAATATCATTATTATTAATATCATTATTATTAATATCATTATTATTATTATTATTATGATTATTATGATTATTATTATTATTGTTATTCAGCGCATTCATCATTCGTCACTTACCACTGCCAACGAAAATACGCCACGTTCAGTTTGCGGTAAGCACGGTGACCCGTACGTGACCCGTGCTCGAGCAAGGGTAAAAATAATGTACGGTGCACCGTGGCTTACCCCTTGCTCGAGCAAGGGTACACAAATATTCTTCATTTTGAGACAGCGCAAGTGCAAATGAATATAAAATTCAATTTTATATTATTGTGGATGTTTGGGGCACAAAAGGACACAAGGGTGGGACAAACAACCCGACCCTGCAGCGGCCTGAGCAAGGGGCCGTGCGTGAACCGTGCTCAGGGTGTCGCGGCCGCGATCTAGGCCCCCGATGCGCCGCTCGGGCCCGGCAACAGGCGCAAATGCGCTCCCTCGCCCCTGCGCAGCCGTGCAGTCCCTAGCCGCGCCCAGGCGACCCCGGCGCGGGAGCCCTGGGACCCTGCCGTACACCTGGCGTTCGCAGCCCTTGCTCAGGACCGGCGCGGCCACGGGGCCGCCGCCCGACCTGCCCGACCGCTCCTGCGCATGCCCCGGCACCTGCCTGCCGCGGCGGGGCGCCGACGGCGTCGCGGCGCGTCGCCAAAACGGGCCGGCTCGCCCGCGGCAACCTGAGCAAGGGGCCGTGCGTGACCCGTGCTCAGGGTGTCGCGGCCGCGATCTAGGCCCCCGAGCCCCGACGCGCCGCTGGTCTACAGCTCTTTGGTGCTGTGTCGTTTGCTGAGGTCGGTGAACGGCTTCAAATCGCTCCTCGCTTCTCACTTTCGTTGGGCGTCGTTTTGTGAAGCCGCGCAGCTAGCTCTCTATTAACGACCGTACTATTTTTTCGTGCCCGAAAGCTAATGGTATGCCTACAGACTGCAGCCATATTACATTCCAGCTTCCTCCCGAGTTGCCACACATCGCTCGACTGCAAGGCAGTACACCTGCCTGTATGGCCCGCCGTTTTTGGGCGGGGCCCCAGCGCGAAGCGCGTTCGGGGGGCCCCGCCCCCTAGGATTGCCCATGTCCGTGTGTCCGTGTGTCCGTCCGGTAACGGCAAAACGTTCATTATCCGCTAAACTAATTCGTTATATTTGTCATATTAATTGTCCTCTATTGCAAGGTAACTTTGGTTTGGCTGAAAAACTTCTTTGCGCACAAACGGTCAAAGTAAAGCTCCGCGGTCTCCATGGACCCGAGTCAACATCCAGCCAACGCCTCTCGCGCTCATGTTTGTTGCAACAGGTGCCGCGTGATGAATACTTGGATTAGGGGCAGGTGGCGCGTGCTAAATTGAACGTCCATAGTGTTCTGATGTTTGAACATCAAGATGCCACCAACATCAAGATTTGCCTTTCTGTCTTGCCAGATGAATACAATTCAACAATATGATTGTGTGGGATAGGGGGGTTCAGCTTCACCCGTGGCCACTAACCTGGCAGTCCCTACCTTCCCCGGTATTTCGGGGCACCCTCATCCGGTCTCCCATGCCGACTTCTCCGAAATCAGTGCTCTTCCCGGGTTCAGCACCCACCACCGGCATCCAGCGGAATCTGCCGAATCAACTAAGGCGTCAACTCCGCTCCTGGTCAGCTCGCAGGTCACTTTAATCGGGTCCTTCACCGTCCATCGACATGGGGGCACCCTTGCCCTCTAACTATCGAGGGTCTTTGGCCCGCTCTCGGTCGGGGTCGAACCTGGAACTCCAGGGGCATATATGTCGTGCCATAACAGTCGTGCCAGAACCATATGTATTGAATCAAAGTTTCAAAATGCAAAGGGATAGCATACCGAGTACCAACAAGTTCTCCAGTTCCGATGGCCGAAGTCCGGGTCTCACCGCGGCTTTTTCGCACCCTGGTTTTGCCTTATATTTGCTATGTAACTATTGATGGCAAACTTTAGAGGTTCACGTCTGCTGCGGGCGTGCAACTGAAGGGCTGCATGCTTGCCGACGGACCAAACAACTACAGCTTCACGGAAAAACAAGAATGCTTCAAGCTTGCTTTTTGATATCTGCTTGACAGACGGATGTGGTAGTGCAGAGGCGTCTAGCGTTACGATAATAATGCAGATGCGATGAGGCGGCGCGTAGGTTTCGGGGCTACCCTACCTGCTTTACCTTGCTCAATCTATGCACGCCGATCCACCTTCAACATCAACGACACCCTCAATGGCACCCTTTCACTCTCTCACACTCTTGCGCGGTAACAGAGTTTCCGTTGTAAAGCAAGCGGTCTGTACGGATTGTGGGGGGCCCCGCCCTTTTTCCGGCTTCAAGGAAGCCGACCCCCTACTTGTCTCCATTCTTAAGCTAACAAAACGTTCAGCGCATTATTGCTTATCTAATATTATAACGGCGCGGCTTTGGCTTAACTACGCGTTCATGTTGCGATTCATCGTCTTTCATGTTCCGACATAGCTTGAAGTTGCTTTTCGCAGTACTGTGAATTGTTTTTACACCACTGGGATTTGTTTATAATTTCCTTCTGGATCCTTTTCAGTCGCATGCGTATCTAACCTCGTTTAACGTCATGTTAAGTACTTCGTTGTGGCCCTGTTCGTCATCACATTCTTCAACCGTCATTTTGCAGCGCTGCGCAGCCCATTTTACGTGTCAGTAAATACGGTGTTGTTAGATCAAGTTTCATCGCGGTGTGCTTCATAATGCTTGAAGCTACGCGATTCGCAACTCCGACGTTACTGCCCGCACGACTGTGTCATGCCTTAGCAGCACGACCTATGAACCCTTTCGCAGACGTCCTTATTGATAGCATCGCGGCTCGGGATAACACGTCCGCTCTTGGTTTCGTGATCCACTTTTCAACCGCCGCTTGCACGCCTCGCTGACACTCTTTCAATGAACGGGCTGCGTGTCCAAACCCACAATCCTTCATTATCATGGCAGCTTGATGTCGATCGTCGTGGTGGGTCACCACAATGATGAATTGCAAGCTGCCATGATACATAGTGTACCTGCCTTACCATCCCTGCACTGCCTGGTTCTCATGTGGACTTTTGCCTTACTGTGCCTACTTGCACAGCCTCTTTATTATGCACATCCTTCCTTAAGCTGTTATGTCGGTTTTGCTGTCTGCTATCCTTTCATGTCCGCCATGTGCCTCTTCTTAATCCATCTATCACAGCACTGACTCGTCATGCCAAGGGGGGTCGACAGGGGGGGCTCCCCCCATGTCCATTAAGGGGGGGTAGCGGGGGGGCCTAGCCCCCCGCGAAACCCCTTTTTGCGCGGGGCCCCAGCACGAAGCGCGTTCGGGGGGCCCCGCCCACTAGGATTGCCCATGTCCGTGTGTCCGTGTGTCCGTGTGTCCGTGTGTCCGTGTGTCCGTGTGTCCGTGTGTCCGTGTGTCCGTGTGTCCGTGTGTCCGTGTGTCCGTGTGTCCGTGTGTGTCCGTGTGTCCGTGTGTCCGTGTGTCCGTGTGTCCGTGTGTCCGTGTGTCCGTGTGTCCGTGTGTCCGTGTGTCCGTGTGTCCGTGTGTCCGTGTGTCCGTGTGTCCGTGTGTCCGTGTGTCCGTGTGTCCGTGTGTCCGTGTGTCCGTGTGTCCGTGTGTCCGTGTGTCCGTGTGTCCGTGTGTCCGTGTGTCCGTGTGTCCGTGTGTCCGTGTGTCCGTGTGTCCGTGTGTCCGTGTGTCCGTGTGTCCGTGTGTCCGTGTGTCCGTGTGTCCGTGTGTCCGTGTGTGTCCGTGTGTCCGTGTGTCCGTGTGTCCGTGTGTCCGTGTGTCCGTGTGTCCGTGTGTCCGTGTGTCCGTGTGTCCGTGTGTCCGTGTGTCCGTGTGTCCGTGTGTCCGTGTGTCCGTGTGTCCGTGTGTCCGTGTGTCCGTGTGTCCGTGTGTCCGTGTGTCCGTGTGTCCGTGTGTCCGTGTGTCCGTGTGTCCGTGTGTCCGTGTGTCCGTGTGTCCGTGTGTCCGTGTGTCCGTGTGTCGTGTGTCCGTGTGTCCGTGTGTCCGTGTGTCCGTGTGTCCGTGTGTCCGTGTGTCCGTGTGTCCGTGTGTCCGTGTGTCCGTGTGTCCGTGTGTCCGTGTGTCCGTGTGTCCGTGTGTCCGTGTGTCCGTGTGTCCGTGTGTCCGTGTGTCCGTGTGTCGGGGGGGGGGGGGGGTGTGTCCGTGTGTCCGTGTGTCCGTGTGTCCGTGTGTCCGTGTGTCCGTGTGTCCGTGTGTCCGTGTGTCCGTGTGTCCGTGTGTCCGTGTGTCCGTGGTGGGTGCGTGTGTCCGTGTGTCCGTGTGTCCGTGTGTCCGTGTGTCCGTGTGTCCGTGTGTCCGTGTGTCCGTGTGTCCGTGTGTCCGTGTGTCCGGTAACAGCAAAACGTTCATTATCCGCTAAACTAATTCGCTATGTTTGTCATATTAATTGTCCTCTATTGCAAGGTAACTTTGGTTTGGCTGAAAAAAATTCTTTGCGCACAAACGGTCAAAGTAAAGCTCTGCGGTTTCCATGGACCCGGGTCAACGTCCACCCAACGCCTCTCGCGCTCATATTTGTTTCAACGGGTGCCGCGTGATGAATAATGGACTGATGAATGGGCGGCGCGTGCTAAATTGAACTTCCATAGTGTTCTGATTTTTGAACATCAAGATGCCACCAACATCGAGATTTGCGTTTCTGTCTTGCCAGATGAATACAATTCAACAATATGTATTGAATCAAAGCTTCAAAATGCAAAGGGATAGCATACTGAGTATCAACGAGTTCTCCAGTTCCGATGGCCGAAGTCCGGGTCACACCTCGGCTTTTTCGCACCCTGTTTTTGCCTTTTATTTGCTATGTAACTATTGATGGCAAACTTTAGAGGTTCACGTCTGCCGCGGGCGTGCAACTGAAGGGCTGCATGCGGACCAAAGAACTACAGTTTCACGGCAAAACAAGATCTTCAAGCTTGCTTTTTGATATCGGCTTGACAGACGGATGTGGTAGTGCAGAGGCGTCTAGCGTTACGATAATAATGCAGATGCGGTGACCGCCGTTGGCGGCGCGTACTGCAGGTTGGTTTCGGGGCTACCCTACCTGCTTGACCTTGCTCAATCTATGCACGCCGATCCACCTTCAACATCAACGACACCCTCAATGGCACCCTTTCACTCTCTCACACTCTTGCGCGGTAACAGAGTTTCCGTTTGTAAAGCAAGCGGTCTGTACGGATTGTGGGGGGCCCCGCCCTTTTTCCGGCTTCAAGGAAGCCGACCCCTACTTGTTCATCCCTGAATAGTCTTTCTAATGGGGCGGGGGCTGTTATTATTATTAGTATTGTTATTAGGATGTCCCAAACGGTATGCTTGTTACTACACACATACAGGCACCATGCATGTACGTAGGATGAGCATGATGTAACCCTAAAGCCACACGCTGGGTTTGGTGGCAACGTTTGCTTGCTTGAATGATCCTTACCTATGCAGATAGTTTATCATTGTAAGCATGGGCTCGTATTGTAAAATACGACAGCACACCTACCGATCCATCGCATTACCAACTCAAGGTAATCATGCCATTGATAATGTTACTGTTGAGCAGGCTATATGTGCTTCACGCACGACTACTTATCTTTGGCGGATATAAGCTGTTCGTCAAAACTGACCTTGTCCACTTTGAGTTTGTCCGCACCCACAGACAGCAGGTACTTGACGGCGTCCAGGTGGCCGTTTTCAGCCGCCCAGTGCAGCGGTGTCTTGTCGTGCTGTAACGGGTTATCAGACGGTCATCACCGATACAGGAGGCACAATACATAAGCAAATGGCAGGTCCTTGGTGTTCGCATGCAGAGGTCCGTTTGCTGATCAAGCTAGCTGATACTTTCAGGCGGCGGAGAAAACAACCGTGATTATCCAGCAGTGCTTGTGTGAATCCGCCCGTTCTACCCGTTCCCTGGTTCCCTGTGATTATTTTCCCATGACGCCCCCTTATTATATTGCCCAACAATGTAACAGCAGGAATTCACCCTTAGCATCAAGGGCGCTTTTCAGCCTCGCTCGTGTTACAGTGGTGCGATTGCCAGGATGCTAAGGTCCCGGGGTCGCTCGTACCCTGATGATGGCAACCGACTGGCGCAAACAAGGCACACTTGATACTCGCGCTTTCCCCACCTGAAGGTGGATGGACAACCTCCGGGAAGGCGATACCTACCAGCCCTTACAAAGTAATGCCCTCCATTCGGCGCAATGACGGGTATCATAGATCGGCCCGATGACTTTCATTTCAAGGGGGGTGGAAAGCTGTTCTACATGCCCATACGTACGTAAGTACTTGCTTGCCCGCCGGTAAGTGCGCTGCAGTGCAATCCAGTGCAGCTCTTCTGGACACACAGGATCATGCAAGCAAATGGCATTGAAAGCATGTGATGGGCACTCACCTTGTTGGGCATGTCCTTGTCCAACCCCTCTTCAATGAGTGCCTTCAGCAGCTCCACGTTCCCGCTCAGGCCAGCGAAGTGCATGGCATTGTTACCGTCCTTCGTTGCATCGTCCCAATCAAGCACCAAAAGGCAATGGATGGAATATGAACAATGTGAGCCCTTAAGACGGAGTACGTAAGAATCGCCACACACAATACAAGCGAGCGAGAAGCTAAAGGCCCTATCTGTGCATCCAAAACACGCATTCGTGCATCCGATCAGAATATATAAACATGTATGTTTCACAACGCTGTAATACATCGAGCACAACGAAGTAACGCATATATTTTATTGCAGCCCGATCTAACCCCGCCTAATGATACATAACCATGCATGCCTGCATGCAAGACGGACCTCAAACAAACGCACACGCAGACCCCATCTTGGCAACCAAGCAATGTTTCCCCGGGGCCACCCACGTATGCTGCTGATTATTATTTGCAGCCGTATGTAGGCATTCCTGTGGTACTAACCTTTCCATTCTTGTTTTTATCCGCCCCCAACGACAGAAGGAACTTGACTACAACCAAGTGACCTTTTTCAGCCGCGCAGTGCAACGGGGTATTGCCGTCCTGCGTGCAGCATTGACTGATGGTGAGTGAACGCACGCAGCAGTGTCGTCTGTTGGCTTTCCATACAAGAGGATGGAGACAACGAAGTGTTACGTAGCTTGAGACGTATCAATCTAATTTAACAGGGACCGGGGGCAGGCCCGGTCTTACAAACGAAGAGGGCCGGAATGTACTGTGCACCTAAACTAGCACAAATCAGATGAGATGAAAAGGCGTTTGGATGAAGCAATCGATGAGTGCAGGTCAACGAACACCAATTAGAACTAACTAGACAACGCGTCGTTCCCGGTTGGGTGCACGGCACTAACTAGACAACTAGACAACGCGTCGTTCCCGGTTGGGTGCACGGCAACCCCTGGCGCAAGGTTGGTATGCCCCAGACTACATCCATATCAACCCCAACACATCATCGTAAGCTACTTACTTTGTTCGGCATGTTCGTTTCCGACCTCTGCTGTTGTGCGAAGGTCTCGAGCACGTCCACGTTGCCACCCCAGCTAGCGAAGTGCATAACCGTGTTGCAGTCCTACGTACGTCGTGCAACCCGAGGCAACACATCACAATTACATACACAGGACACTTTTGGCGGCTTGCGCAAAGCTGTACTTAGCCTTGCTTTGGTGTTATCACTGCGGGTTGATGAGGCCCACTTGGACCGAACGTCAGTGAACGTCAGTGAACGTCAGTGAACGTCAGTGAGACGTCGGTCAGTGAGACGTCAGTGGCAGAAGGTACGGTGAGGTACGGTAGAGGTACGGCAGGGGTACGGCAGAGGTACGGCAGAGGTACGGCAGAGGTACGGACGTTTCTTTGCCTGCATGATCAGGCATTATTTCTGCAGCATCTACAGGAACCATGCATCTTTGCGCGGACTGTGTATACGGTAGTAACAAGAAATAACAGAGAGGGTGATGCATGTATCCAGATCAGTGTTGCTGTCTTCCAAAACGGGGAAATAGAATTCCGCAGGTTTCCGGCCTGTCGCCAGTAGCCAAAAAACCTTTGGCAGGGCAGATTTTGGGGGGCTTCCGAGGTGCCAGGAAATAAAAACCTCCGAGGCAGGCCGGAAATATTTCTGCGTGTTTCGACAGCAGGGCCACTGCTACCACAGCTACAACATAGATTCTCAGTCTTGGAGCCCTGAAGCGCGCTTTCCTTGCGTCGCGGATGCATGTGGGAGAGTAATCAGGAGTTGGGGACACGGCATCAGACTGTGTTTTGGCGGTAGACAGGTGTACGATGCAGAAATTGCCCCTGCGCCTGCAGATTTCCAGGCCCTTTTGGTAGTCTGGAAAATAGTTGGCAGGGCAGATTTCCGGCTCTCCACAGCGTCAAATAAATGAAATCTCGCAGGTTTCTTGGGGGTCCGGGAAATAAAAAATTTCCGGGGTTTTGGCCCGTAAATATTCTTTTTATTTAAGATAGCAACACTGATCCAGATTAGTCAAACATCAAATCACATGTCCTGCACTCTGCACGCCAGCCGGCGCACCTGGCCGCACCTGCCCGCATATGCCTTCGTACACTCTTCGTAATGTATAACACAACGAGGGAATGAATATTATGTTAACACGCTAAGCACATCAGGGCTCCATGGTTTGATTGGTTCTGAAGTCGTCAGCTGCTAATGAGCACAACTGCTGACCTTGTCAACCTTGAGTGTGTCCGCCCCATTCAACAGCAAATACTTGACAGCGTCCAGATGGCCTCTCTCTGCCGCCAAGTGTAGCGGGGTTTTACCGGCCTGTATATATCAGGTGACCGCGGAGGGATCCACCTCATCACTTGCGCAAATACGGAGGCGGTCGGTAGAGGACAGAATAGACAGAAGCGGATCCGTTGCATGCATGAAGCTAATAAGCCTGTATATATAATAATTCTCAGCCTGTCTCACATAAAATGCATCAGCAAAATCTGCATGTCCTATATGTTTGCAACGAAGTGCATACACAACCCACTTGCTGTGGGTTAATGGATGGACAACAATAGTACCGAGTTCATTGCTAGCAACAGTTACATACGTAGGTGCCATGTTATGCATGCATGCCAACACTCACTGCATTTGGTGTGTCCGTGTCGATCCCTTGCTCCACGAGGACCTCAAGCAGTTTTACGGTGCCATTCAAGGCGGCGAAGTGCATAACAGTAGAACCAATCTGCAGTTAAGGCAGCTGGAGTTGGTGTGCGCACTGTGTGCGTGTATGCGGTGTTTAGAGAAGAGAACCGCCCGACCCAAAGCAAGGTTGGTGTGTGGTTGGTGTGTGTTAACAAGGTCGTGAGGCCTTCTTTAGGATTTCCCGGGCAGATATGTAACGATATATATACATATATATACATATATATACACACACATACACCGGCGTAGCTCAATTGGTAGAGCACCGGCATAGAGGTTGCAAGGTCCTAGGTTCGACTCTGGGCGCCAACGTTCTAACGGTAGATATGGGTTCGAATCCCATCGTCGGTCCCCCGGATGAAATAGGTCAGGGTGTAGAGGGATGGATCCCTGGACAAGCGGCGGCCTTGGAGGAGCTGCTGGAGCCAAGACTTGGCTTCAAGGAGGCGACTGTGCCTCGGCGGACATATACAGCGCTACTGACAGCGTGTGTACAGTGGAATGAGGAGTGGCTGGCCCCTGGGCCTCTGAATAATCAGATGGTTAAAGGATAACAGGAACGCAGCGCTCCTGCGATGATAAGGGTGTACAGGCGCTGGTGTGCGTGCCTGGTGGTAGTCAAATAACGCGGCTGTAGAGCATGCGTCTGATGGCAAGGGGGCTGTAGGCACCTGGGCTAGTTGAGCTGGCTAATGGGCTATCAGGTGGACGCAGTCCTGCGACGATTACGGTAGGCGGTGAGTACCCCCCTTCGATGGGCGGTACAGTGTGGACAAAGTGGACTACGCCCCTCCTCATCAGAGGAGTGCTTCGGCGGTCTCCCGAATGGGGCGGGTTAGCGCCCCCGGCCAGTGTCCGCCCGGCAGATATGTAACGATTCACACACACAAGTTCACGTTCGGCGGCGTATTGACATACAACCTGACGTCTTTTTAGTATCGCCTCTTTGTGAGGTGCGCCGCTGTTGGGCTCACTGCCACCCTCAATGGATATCCATGTTAACTGCGCCCTGTATGTCTTAGTGTAGCAGCTAACGTGTGTGGAGGGTGCGTGCATGCACTCACATAACAGCATACATACATTACCGGGCAACGTCGGTCATCAAAGCAAGCTGTGTGATGTTTTGGTATTTATACATCTCGGTTTGCTTTCAGCTTGATCGATACGTATTGGAGGCGGTACTGACCGCGTCTGCTGCATCCTTGTCTGCTCCTGCAGACAACAGGTACTTGACGGCATCCAGCTGGCCGTATTCAGCCGCGCAATGCAGCGGAGTGGTACCTTTCTGCGTAATGCCCACACATGGCACGCGAGTCAATTATGTATTTACACAGATTATACAGATGACCGTCACATACAAAAAGATCGGCTGTCCGTCAAGTGCATCTAATGCAAGCACGCATCTCAACGTGTGACCTATAAATAAAGAGCTGCATGCGAATGAAGACATCTATACAAGCAACTATCACGAATACGGCTACAGAGGTATTAAAATTATCATGTCCGCCTGCGTGTTAAAACCCATTGATTATGCTTATGTACGGCATGTAGACATAAATTCGCGCACGCAAGTTCTCATGAGAAGTTCTCATGAGAAGCGAGCCTATCTACCGGCGTACTCACGCCCAGCACTTGGAGGTCCTTGTCCACGGCCCCCGTCCCGATCAGGATCTTGATGAGATCGGTGTGCCCTTCCTGGCAGGCGATGTGGATGGGTGTCCAGCCCGTCTGGGTGGGGTGGGTTCCAATTAAGCAGCATTTTAGGTGAAAGGGCCCGCGATTGTCATCTACGTAATATCATTATATATACATATATATAGGGTTATATATATATATATATAACCCTAAACCCCTATAAACCCCTATATAAACCCCTAAATATATATATATAGGGGTTTATATAGGGGTTTATATAGGGGTATATATATATGAGACACCCGCCGGACACCAGTTGCTTGCCTTGGCAGCACGAGGACCGCCGGGTTCCACGCTGATAAGGTTGTTGTGAACAGTATGTTATTAAATGTTGAGGCTGTCAGGTTCCGTACAGGGGGAGTAGTATGTTGTTTGTGTTCCGTTAGTGTGTATGGAGTGGGGGTTGTAACACATAAGTAGGTGTGTGCAGAACGACCCACAACCAGTGGTGCCTAGTGGTTATTTGCGGTAAGCACGCACAGTGACCCGTACATGACCCTTGCTCGAGCAAGAGGAAATACAATGTGCTGTGAGCCGTGGCTTACCACTTGCTCAAGCACGGGTACACAAATTGTCTTTATTTTGAGCCAGTACCAATGCAACAAACAGAACATGAATTTACCACATTGGGATTGTTTGGAGCAGATACGGACACAAGAGTAAGACAAACAATTCGGCCCCCAGCAGCCCGAGCAAGCAAGGCGGGGGTTGTGCGCAATCCTTGCTCAAGGCGTAACAACCGCAGTTTCGGCCCCTGACACGCCGTACAGCCTTGCTGGATTGTCACGACGGCAGTCTCACGTCCATGTTGAAGTCCTCGAGCCCCGTGTTATCTAATGCTACATGTAAGCAACGAGGGGGCCGGCTTCCTCAAGGCCGAAAAACGGGCGGGGCCCCCAATATGATAGTGTACCTGTACTTACGCCCCTGGTCGAAATACAAATAAACCTGATCTGCCATGCCTGCCCGCCTGCTGAACCCCAAAGTGCAAAGCTCAGTGGTTACAGTGGTTACAGTGGTTTGTTGTGATGAGCAGCTGCACACGCTATCTATGGGTGAATCTGAGGATGCACACCGTTTTGAATTTGATAGGGCGCCAAGTGATCGATTAGATCGATGCGAGGCCTCGCATGCATAATTGATCGGCGGTTTAGGGCACGAGCAATCACCAGACACCTGGTAGAAATGGATCATTAACACATTACGCCACAGAAAGAAAGAAAGATTCCTCCTGGACCGCCAAGACCATGCGTGTGTTTGGGGGACCGCCGATTGATAAAGGGTTGGGAGTCGGCATTGGCCACCCGAATTTTGTTCAGGCAGGTATCTGCCTGCGGCCCGTATCCGTGTTACCAAATCCCCGGAACCATTTCCTGGTATGAACCTGATCGAACTTGCGACCGCATGGCCACAGACTGGGATGGCCAAGTTCGGTGAATTATTAAACCGCATCATATCCAATCTACTCATATCAGGTTACCCTACACGCAGCCCTCACGCGTCCACACATACCAAACGCAATGCTGCTGATTGAATGCCCCCTTAGCCCACTCACACACCTTCCGATAGTCGACCACCAGGGTATCGGCACCCTTGTGGATGAGCACCTTGACCTGCTCTACATCTCCAGTCCTGGCTGCAGTCAGTAGCTGCTCGTCAATCTCCTCCCTGGGCAGCAAGTTGTCCACTCCCAGCTTCCTGGCCAGGCTCAGCAAGAGCCTCCGCTGATTACCCGCCAAACGCACCAGGTCCTGGAGCGCCTCCAGTAGTGACCTGGGGTGTAGGCGGTCTCGCTGCTTCCAATAAAAGTACGAGTACACGGCCCAGATGCGGTCGGCCTCATCCCAGGCCTGGTACACCCCTGTGCTGGCCTCCTCCAGGTATGACAGCAGCCATTGCTCTGTTGGAGCCTCCTCCCACAACGGCTCGTTCTGCCAAATGTTAACCGCGATCTCAAACAGACTCGCCACCTTCTCTATAAGCGTGTCATCCACTAGCGGAATGCAATGAGTTTCAATTGCCTTCGCCAGCGGTTGGCAGATTTCGTCCAGGAGAGTGCCTGCCTCCTTGCCCAGAATCTTCCTGTAGATCCCTGAGGCCGTGTCATCTTTCGATGACTTCAGCATCGCGTCCACCACCATGCCCAACCAGGCCTCCAGCGACAGCCAATTGCACAGCCGTTCTGAGCGGCCATACCTTGCCATCCGCTCAGCGAGTGTCCACACCCGGCTGAAGTACTCCCGCCCCGCCACCATGTCACGGGTGAGTATTTTGTCAATAACGTCAGCAGCCGTCGCGGCATCCTGTGGTATGTTGGGGCCTTCATGTGTCCTCAGCCGGCGGGCGGCCCTGTTCAGCAGCAGGTGGATAATACTTTCTGCCTGGATGGGATAGTAGGTGGGTATGATAAGCAGCGCCCGCGACCGCATGTAGAATGTCTTGCTCCGCATAACCTCCACCATAGGCGAGGAATTGTACTGGGGGATGCAGCACCAGTCGACCCATACGTATTTCATTCCGCTGCCGCGCATCAGCTGTTCGAGCACTGCGCACAGCTCTTTGAACTGGGGTGCCAGCATCGGTGAGAACCCATGTGCCTTCTCCGACGGCTTCTGTGCGCCCCACCTCCAGCTCAGAACAATGGTCTGGTCCCACATGGCATCAGTCGTGTCCGAATACGGCAAGTCGACACTAGAATCCCGCGGTACATCCTCGTAGACCTCGAGGTTGGTCCATTTAAGTACGCAATCGATCTTCAACAAACGCATGGGGGCGGACTGAAGTGCTTTAGGCATGGCGTCATGAAGGTCCACCACATATCGGGACAGATGGCCCATACCCCGGCTGCTTGGGATTTGAATGCGTATGTCCTGCATAAATATGGTTACAATCCGTAATGCCACAGGTCATATGGCAGCAGGTGAGGTCGGCGGGTGGTTATCAACAGATGCATGTATGGGTGTGGTCACATCAGGTTTCGAAACTTATTAAGGAAGGGCCCGGTCGCTCACTATGCATGATACTACAACTACCAAGTGGTATTATACTATTTCGTCAAGCAGGGCATCATGCAGTGAGGTACATCAGGACAGATAGCTGAAATGGACATACAGGGCCAGTGACCTTGCAGTAATGGACCCGCAGATGATGGCAGATAGAACATGTAGCTGCATGTGTGGATGGCGGAAAGCAATGGGAACGGTTGGGGTGTGGTCATCATCAGATTGCAGATTCCGGCGCTAGCTGCGCCTCTGCAATCTATTGGACCTGACCAACCACCTCAACCAAAGTATCTTACACAGGCGAGAGCGCTTCTTTAAATCTACAAATCTCCTGTCGCAAGCAAGACTCCTGGTCTATTCAACCATCCCGGGACTGAGCCTTTTCCGCACGGAGCGAAATGCGGACCGACGGAGCCGAACAAATCATACAAGTACCGGCTTCCGCACTTGCTTCAGAGACCTGAATGTCTTGGTAGATAGTATTGCCATAAGGCTTTTTTCCGCTCCAGGTCACGTTTGCGCAAAGCCTGCGATCCCCTGGATGGCTGCACACGTAATACCTGCCTGACCGCGGTCCCAGGCGCCCTATCAATGGGAAACGCCATGCCATGGTCCAACATGAGTATTGATGCGGTTGGGACGGCCAGATATCACATGGGTGGCATAGCATGCTCAGGACCGTTGATTGCCATGTGCAAACGTAATACCTGCCTGACCGCGTTCCCAGGCGCCCTATCAATGGAAAACGCCATGTCATGGTCTGTGCCCGTTGCAACTGCATGCTCCATAGCTCACTCACCTCGTCATTTGATTCCACGGTAACTGCAGACGGCATAGCTTGATCCTGTCTTACGGGAATGTCCTGCCCTATGACATTATAGAGGGGGTAACCCCCTCGTAACCATTACCCAGGGGGGTGAGGGTGGGGGTAATGGTTACCCACCCACCCTCGTGACAAGGGGGGGTGGGTAATTGTACCCAGGGGTAGGGGTAGCATCATTACCCAGGGGTAACGGAGGGGGTAACCCAGGCATTGGCCGTCATTTTACAGAATACGTTTCAAGCTGCTGACCAGCTGGTCCGGAATGCCTCTCTCCACTGATTGTGTCCTCAAACACCATGCAGCATTCACCCTTGATTTGGCACTATCATCCTACACATCCCCACTAACATCAACAGTCCAGTCCCTACACCACACACACCAAGCATCCTGAAGCCTGGCTGTGGAATCTCAGACACACCTTACGTGCTGTCCCCATGCATCCACAATAACTCCTTCATCAAATCCAAGAGGAAAGGGTACATACGTTTGTTTGTGTGTCTCACCCCTCAAACACGCCTATCCCAGCAAGCCCGGCCACGCCTCCTGGCCCGCCACGGCCGGCCCAGTTGGTCGGCTGGCCCCTCTGGCCTGCAAGCCTGCCCCCCGCCCCTGCTGCTGGCTAGCCCGCGCCTGGTCCCGCCTGCCGGTCCGCTGCTGTCCAGCCAAAGCACAAGGTCCAGTCCATAAGCTTATCTTTCTCCAGCAAGCGATGATGCCTGCACAGCGCAAGAGTGCAAAGTGGCATTACACATCGTGGCCTTGACGACGCAAAAGATAAAAGCAAGACAATGCAGCAAGATTTACAAAACTTACGTGTTGCTGTAGATTTGAACTTGAGAATAGAGCAATGAAGCAGACAGACAGGACATACAGACTGAGTGAGCTTTTGCGGAGCAACGAAGCGAGCCTTTTGCAACTGGACCCTCAACGACGCACTTATCTTACCAGTTTCATGATTATAGAATTACCACATCCACGGTGCGGTGAAAATTCCACAGGCTAGCTGTGATTCGCTGAATGTTGACTATTGTTACCGCCAGTCAACGAATGCAATTGGTTAGGAAACTGGCAAGTACTTACCACAATGCTTGATATCTATTATAAGCAGAGAAGAAAAGCTGGAGATTGGCGAGGCAGACTACGTTAGCGTCTGTGGAGCGAGCGAGCCTTTTGTGACTGAAGCCTCACCGACGCATTCCTCTCATCAGTTCCATTGCTACATTGGCTGCAAGGTGAAATGTCGAAGGTCAGCTGTGCCTGGCTGAATATTGACTATTGTTTCCGCCAGTCAAAGGATAACATCGTTTAGGAAGATATTAAGTATTTTTACCAAAACACTGCATATTTATTATAAACTTTATCTGTTTGGACAAATGAGAACAAACGTTGGGAAAGCGAGAAGGGCGAGCAGCGACGCCCGACACGGATGACATCCGTACACACCATTGAGGCAAAACGCAAAGGCCAAATTGTTAATTTCCGTAAATGATAGATTGCAATCACAATTTTGTTAATTGGTATGCAAAGGCAGACATTCCTCCACAACGACAGCGACACACTGTGCGTGCATGCTCCCTGATGAGCTGCCCAAACTGGACTGGTGATAAAGAGCTGTAAAGTCCAAAACTCAAAAATGCGAAGTGGTAATGAAGGCGTCAATGTGAATGTTCTCAGATGATGTACGGCACGATATGTATATCGCGCGGTACATCATTTGTATTCAACATGCATACTGGAACTAAAGCCTCAACGTCTTCGAATCTGAACTTTTCATTAACCTGTATTCTCACCAGTCCGCCCCGCCCTGAGCACGCATTCCCCTTCCCCAGCTCGCCCCGCCCTGAGCACGCATCGGCCCTGACCAGCCTGCCCTGCCATGAGCACGCATCGGCCCTCACCAGCCTGCCCCGCCCTGAGCACGCATCGGCCCTCTACGCCCTGAGCACGAATCGGCCCTCACCAGCTCGCCCCGCCCTGAGCACGCATCCGCCCTGACCAGCCTGCCCTGCCATGACAAGCATCGACCCTCACTCCCTGCCCCGCCCTGAGAACGCATCGGCCCTCACCAGCTCGCCCCGCCCTGAGCACGAATCGGCCCTCACCAGCCCGCCCCGCCCTGAACACGCATCGGCCCTCACCAGCTCGCCCTGCCATGAGCACGCATCGGCCCTCACCAGCCTGCCCCGCCCTAAGCACGCATCGGCCCTCACCAGCCTGCCCTGCCATGAGCACGCATCGGCCCTCACCCGCCCGCCCCGCCCTGAGCACGCATCGGCCCTGACCAGTCTTCCCTGCCATAAGTACGCATCGACCCTCACCAGCCTGCCCCGCCCTGAGCACGCATTCCCCTTCCCCAGCTCGCCCCGCCCTGAGCACGCATCGGCCCTCACCGCCCTGAGCACGCATCGGCCCTCACCAGCTCGCCCCGCCCTGAGCCCTGAGCAGGCATCAACCCTCACCAGCTCGCCCCGCCCTGAGCACGCATCAGCCCTGACCAGCCTGCCCTGCCATGACACGCATCGGGCCTCACCAGCCTGCCCCGCCCTGAGCACGAATCGGCCCTCACCAGCCCGCGCCGCCCTGAGCACGCTCGGCCCTCACCAGCTCGCCCTGCCATGAGCACGCATCGGCCCTGACCAGCCTGCCCCGCCCTGAGAACGCATCGGCCCTCACCAGCCCGCCCCGCCCTAAGCACGCATCGGCCCTCACCAGCCTGCCCTGCCATGAGCACGCATCGACCCTCACCAGCCTGCCCCGCCCTGAGCACGCATCGGCCCTCACCTCCCTGAGCACGCATCGGCCCTCACCAGCTCGCCCGCGCACGCATCGGCCCTAACCAGCCCGCCCCGCCCTGAACACGCATCGGCCCTCACCGGCCTGCCCCGCCCTGAGCACACATCGGCCCTCACCAGCCCGCCCCGCCCTGAGCACGCATCGGCCCTCACAAGCTCGCCCCGACCTGAGCATACATCGGCCCTCACCAGCCCGCCCCGCCCTAAGCACGCATCGGCCCTCACCAGCCTGCCCCGCCCTGAACACGCATCGGCCCTGACCAGCCTTCCCTGCCATGAGCACGCATCGGCCCTCACCAGCCTGCCCCGCCCTGAGCACGCATCGGTTCTCACCAGCCTGCCCCGCCATGAGCACGCATCGGCCCTCACCAGCCCGCCCCGCCCTAAGCACGCATTCCCCTTCCCCAGCTCGCCCCGCCCTGAGCACGCATCGGCCCTCACCGCCCTGAGCACGCATCGGCCCTCACCAGCTCGCCCCGCCCTGAGCACGCATCGGCCCTCACCAGCCCGCCCCACGCATTCCCCTTCCCCAGCTCGCCCCGCCCTGAGCACGCATCGGCCCGCCCCGCCATGAGCACGCATCGGCCCTCACCAGCTCGCCCCGCCCTGAGCACGAATCGGCCCTCACCAGCCCGCCCCGCCCTGAGCACGCTGGGCCCTCACCAGCTCGCCCTGCCATGAGCACGCATCGGCCTGAGAACGCATCGGCCCTCACCAGCCCGCCCCGCCCTAAGCACGCATCGGCCCTCACCAGCCTGCCCTGCCATGAGCACGCATCGGCCCTCACCAGCCTGCCCCGCCCTGAGAACGCATCGGCCCTCACCAGCCCGCCCCGCCCTGAGCACGCATCGGCCCTCACCAGCCTGCCCTGCCATGAGCACGCATCGACCCTCACCAGCCTGCCCCGCCCTGAGCACGCATCGGCCCTCACCTCCCTGAGCACGCATCGGCCCTCACCAGCTCGCCCCGCGCACGCATCGGCCCTAACCAGCCCGCCCCGCCCTGAACACGCATCGGCCCTCACCGGCCTGCCCCGCCCTGAGCACACATCGGCCCTCACCAGCCCGCCCCGCCCTGAGCACGCATCGGCCCTCACAAGCTCGCCCCGACCTGAGCATACATCGGCCCTCACCAGCCCGCCCCGCCCTAAGCACGCATCGGCCCTCACCAGCCTGCCCCGCCCTGAACACGCATCGGCCCTGACCAGCCTTCCCTGCCATGAGCACGCATCGGCCCTCACCAGCCTGCCCCGCCCTGAGCACGCATCGGTTCTCACCAGCCTGCCCCGCCATGAGCACGCATCGGCCCTCACCAGCCCGCCCCGCCCTAAGCACGCATTCCCCTTCCCCAGCTCGCCCCGCCCTGAGCACGCATCGGCCCTCACCGCCCTGAGCACGCATCGGCCCTCACCAGCTCGCCCCGCCCTGAGCACGCATCGGCCCTCACCAGCCCGCCCCACGCATTCCCCTTCCCCAGCTCGCCCCGCCCTGAGCACGCATCGGCCCGCCCCGCCATGAGCACGCATCGGCCCTCACCAGCTCGCCCCGCCCTGAGCACGAATCGGCCCTCACCAGCCCGCCCCGCCCTGAGCACGCTGGGCCCTCACCAGCTCGCCCTGCCATGAGCACGCATCGGCCTGAGAACGCATCGGCCCTCACCAGCCCGCCCCGCCCTAAGCACGCATCGGCCCTCACCAGCCTGCCCTGCCATGAGCACGCATCGGCCCTCACCAGCCTGCCCCGCCCTGAGAACGCATCGGCCCTCACCAGCCCGCCCCGCCCTGAGCACGCATTCCCCTTCCCCAGCTCGCCCCGCCCTGAGCACGCATCGGCCCTGACCAGGCTGCCCTGCCATGAGCACGCATCGGCCCTCACCAGCCTGCCCCGCCCTGAACACGCATCGGCCCTCACCAGCCCGCCCTGCCCTGAGCACGCATCGGCCCTCACCAGCTCGCCCCGCCCTGAGCATGCATCGGCCCTCACCAGCCTGCCCCGCCCTGAGCATGCATCGGCCCTCACCAGCCCGCCCCGCCCTAAGCACGCATCGGCCCTCACCAGCCCGCCCTGCCCTGAGCACGCATCGGCCCTCACCAGCTCGCCCCGCCCTGAGCATACATCGGCCCTCACCAGCCCGCCCCGCCCTGAGCACGCATCGGCCCTCACCAGCCCGCCCCGCCCTGAACACGCATCGGCCCTCACCAGCCTGCCCCGCCCTGAGAACGCATCGGCCCTCACCAGCCCACCCCGCCCTGAGCACGCATCGGCCCTGACCAGCCCGCCCTGGTCAGAGCACAAATCTACGAAGTACATCCACCTTACCCAGCCCGCCCACACGTCAGTCTTCTCCGACCCGCTGGGCCGCCCCGCCCATGATGGGCACCGTAATTGGCGTTGCTTCCCCAGCCCGCCGTCTGTTATCATGCTCCACCGCTGTCACACGCTGACACACAGCCAATCCAGTGTATGACATGGTGGTGAGAACCACCGCTGCACATGCATGAATCTATCAAGTATAGATTCCACACGCAAACATGGCCTGCATGCGGGGCCAGCCAGCCAAGTTGGGAACGACACTAGAAACCAGCGGCTGCAAGGGCGGCCTCCCCGTTTACCCCGTTCGATTTGTGTCTAGTAAAGCAACCCGAGCGTCCCGTCACACCCCGGCACGCACCCTCCCTGAGCCTGAACCCACGGCTGCCTCACCTGAATAATGCTACTTCGCCGCGCCAGCCCGGCGGGAACCCGTTGCACGCCCGCCTTGCTTCCACACGCAAACACGGCCTGCAGCGCCAGCAAGCCAACGTTGGGAACGGTACCAGCAACCGGCGCGCATTTAGACGCCGCCAACCAGCCCGGCAACACAAGGCACACGTCGCCCCGCCCATGATAGCAGCGGCTGCTAGCGCGGCCTCTCCGTTCGATTTGTGTCTAGTAAAGCAACCTGAGTGTCCCTACACCCCCCGCAAGCACCCTCCCTGAGCCCGACCCCATGGCTGCCTCACCTGAATGCTACTTTGCCAGGACGCGCCAGCCTGACGGGAACCCGTTGCATGCCTGCCTTGCTTACCTTCCACACGCAAACACGGCCTGCGGGGCCAGCAAGCCAACGTTGGGAACGGTACCAGCAACCGGCGCGCATTTAGACGCCGCCAACCAGCCCGGCAACACAAGGCACACGTCGCCCCGCCCATGATAGCAGCGGCTGCTAGCGCGGCCTCTCCGTTCGATTTGTGTCTAGTAAAGCAACCTGAGTGTCCCTACACCCCCCCGCAAGCACCCTCCCTGAGCCCGACCCCATGGCCGCCTCACCTGAATGCTACTTTGCCAGGACGCGCCAGCCTGACGGGAACCCGTTGCATGCCTGCCTTGCTTGCCTTCCACACGCAAACACGGCCTGCGGGGCCAGCAAGCCAACGTTGGGAACGGTACCAGCAACCGGCGCGCAGCCAGACGCCGCCAACCAGACCGGCAACAAAAGGCACGCGGTGGCTGAAGCGCAGTGCCATGAAGGTTGAAAGCATCCGCTTGCCCCGCCCCCATGATAGCCTCCGTCCTCCTGGATACATCCTACGCGGTGCTGGGTGGAGAAAGGGTTGGGCCGTCGCAATCGTTTACACTACAAAGCTCTCGACTTTAATATTTATAACAATTCACTTAGTTTGCGCATGGCTTCCGTTTCGTTTCAGTTGTCACTAGTCAATTACAGCAATATTTGCCCTAAGTTGAGGTGATAGGAAGTAACTCATTTGCATTAGTACGAGAACAATCAGCAACACTGTTTGCGTTCTGGCCGCCATGATGGAGCGAAATTGTACAACTTGGACTGTTGGACAGTCAAACGAATTGGCCTTCAGCGCAAACAGTTCGCCACCTCCTTCTACAACAGATGAAGGACTAGGCGACCATGGGTTTCACGCACATAAATGAACAGATTTTACATGTGAGGAATTACCGTGGGGTTACCCTGGGATACGTTTACCCACCCAGCCCCGTAGGGAGGTACCCGGGGGTTACCCCCCGTTTACCCTGGGTATGAATGCCATAGGGCTGCATTTAAGTAAATGGGCACCAAGATGATGACTTTACAAATATACCTGCAAATCAATTTAGTGAATTGAACTTACGGAAGAAGCTCCGCACCCCATTTTAGCGCGTGGAGGCCTCGGCACGCACCCTGCCTTACTGGGTCAGGTTTCTGCGTTGTTTTACATAAGATTGCACAGACTACATATGAGCTCTCGAGGAGCACCCAATCTCAATGGCGGCGTGGGTGCGTGTTGTACTCGATTTAGTATCCTCTTCACAAGTCATGTTAATAGGCCAATGAAAACTCATATGATACTTGCTTAACGATACTAATGGTTTGCAGAGTAATCGATCTGCCTGAACAGACAAAATAATACCGATGGACCTTACATATTGTTGTACGGCGTTGTGGTGGTTTGTGGTGGTATTTAGACCAAAATCTGTCTGTTGTTAAAAATTACATACTTCTACAGCAATGAAGTTAGCGACTGTCGTCTGTTAATCCGTCGCTGATGTGCGGCGGCAGCTGACTGGCGGCAACAGCAGAGACAGTGAGGTAGAGCAGCATGATGAAATTATTTGGGTTCCAGATTGATATTGTTGCATTGAAATCATGGCTAGTGGTAATTTGCCGTACAAATACCCGAAATACCATATCCTGTCCCAGGCCGGTCACGACGCTTTAGAGGTAGGGTGCCCAATTGCGACCCGTCGAGGCGCCGTGCCCCTGAACTACCTACCGAGCATTCAGGCGATGTTCAGGTGTAAGTAGGACCAAACCAAGAGGGGGATTTGCGCTACTGAACTAATGGATGTGGAAAGCGCGCTGCATTGGCCAGTGCAATCCAGATGTTACAAATGTAGGGAATTGTAACACAAGGCTTCGCACCTTGCACTTCATCATATCTACTGTGTCGTTCCTAACTCCCCATTCCTAACTTCAGTTACTCCGGTTAACTGTACATATTGCCAAGCAGCGACACCTGCATTCCCAGTACTTCCTGTACTGCTTCTCAGCCGCTCTCGGCGTACCTCCCTGGAGACATTCCGACACATCCGCACTACCGCGCTGGAGTGTGGAGGGGACCGTAGCTTCGACGGCTATTTCGGGTCGTCAATCGATGGGTGGATGGATGGGTGGATGGATGCGATGGATGCATGGAGGAATGGGCGAGACAGCCCCCCCCCCCCCCGGCGGCTCATGCACTTGGATGGAATGGATGGGCATAACAGCCCTACCGGGCACTTGGATGGGTGCGAGTGGAACAGCCCTACCAGGCACTTGGATGGGTGCGTGCGGAACAGCCTACCGGGCACTTTGATGGGCTGAACAGCCCTACCAGGCACTTGGATGGGCGCACACGAAACAGCCCTACCGGGCACTTGGATGGGTGCGCGTGGTTCCGTGTGCGGAACAGCCCTACTAGCCGTACTGCTGGGCACTTGGGTGGGTGGAACAGCCCTACCAGGCACTTGGATGGGTGCACGCGGAACAGCCCTACCGGGCACTTGGGTGGGTGGAACAGCCCTACCAGGCACTTGGATGGGCGCACGCGGAACAGCCCTACCGGGCACTTGGATGGGTGCGCGTGGTTCCGCGTGCGGAACAGCCCTACTAGCCGTACTGCTGGGCACTTGGGTGGGTGGAACAGCCCTACCAGGCACTTGGATGGGCGCACACGGAACAGCCTACCGGTCCCTTGGATGGGTGCATGCGGAACAGCACTCTGATGGGCGGAACAGCCCTACCAGGCACTTGGATGGGCGCACACGGAACAGCCTACCGGTCACTTGGATGGGTGCACGCGGAACAGCACTCTGATGGGCGGAACAGCCCTACCAGGCACTTGGATGGGCACGCACGGAACAGCACTTTGATGGGCAGAACAGCCCTACCAGGCACATGGATGGGCGGAACAGCCCTACCGGGCACTTGGATGGGCGGAACAGCCCTACCGGGCACTTGGATGGCCGCGCGAGGTTCCGCACGCGGAACAGACTTGGATGGGTGGAACAGCCCTACCGGGTGCTTGGATGGGCAGAACAGCCCTACCGGGTACCTGGATGATGGGGTCACGGTACCAGGTATGGACATCCTGGCAACCGACCCCAACTGGACGGTTTGCGACTATGGCGTGGTGGCTGCTGCAGCACGAGCCGCAGCTCTGTGTGTCTGATCAGGACCATATTTGCATGCTCCGTGTCGCATGACTGACGTCGCACGTCCAATACATATTAGCCATTTGCATAACGGCTGATTCATGAACATATCATCCATTCAACACAGCTTTAACATTACACAGTTCAATTTTCAATCGCAAAGGCAAATTGTGCATGCTTCAAGGCTTCGGGCGCGTGCGACCGGTTACAGCTTCAGAATATTTGCGATATATAATATGGAAGCATCGACGCGATACATAACACACAGTGCTGGTGGAAAACCGACTAGATGAATTTGCTTTCTTAATCAGTCACTTCCTGCTGTATACACCACTCCGGTCCTTGAAATAAATCGAAGCAAACATGCAGCTACATAACATACTTAACACAGCTCGCAAACGCAACAAACGAATTATATAAGCAAGGGTACAGCGGTTACATGTACCGCCTACTGCTTTATTTGTACGTATTACAGACACACTCACTCACTCTCTCACTCACAGACACGAATCCTCCCCTCCCTCCGCTTTGCATGCATTCCGCTACACGCTACATGACGCATGAAGCTACGGTGACTAAGTCCCTACCGTCAGCCATTCTCGGTATCTTTGATACCACCTTCAGGACTCGGGTAGTTGCTCACTATCATATGTTCCTCCCATCGCGATCAGTAACTAGTAGTTCTTGTTAGATCGCGTCTTACAGGTGTTGATGTCGGCCGGACTTCTGAGCCGTTGTGTACTGCGAAGTTACCTACGTAGCAGTACTTACAACGTTGTCAGTCTAATTGTTGGGTTTCTCTACCAACCCTGTACATTAGACAGTTACGTCTGTCTCCGCATGAGCAGGCGTGTGTCATCGTGTAGTGCCTTGCAGTCGTGTGATTGATTGTCTGGCTTGCTTGCGTAGTGGTACGGCATTATCCTTCTTACCTTGTCTGAGACAATAAATCTGTGTGCATTTGTTGTCTTCGGTGTGCTGTTATGGAGCTTCATTATAATACATCGAGCTATGTCGAGTTGCTTCTATTGTAACATTACGGCCTGGTTGAGACTCCTGGTCTTGTCTCTTTACGCCTGACGAGTTACATGCAGCTCATTTTCAACAACAGGAATCAGTCGTCTATATGCAACGCACAACGCCGAAACAACCAGCGTTGTGCCCCCAAAGCGGCCCAGATGGCGCCAAGAATGTACGGCACCAAATTTGCTTAAACCGCACCCTGAAGCCATGCTGACTCGCTAAGGGCCCATTCGAACCGCAAACGTCCGCAAATAAACACGACAACGGGTTACGCCAGAGCAACCAAAAGAGGAACGCTAGCTGCTCGAGTCATTGCACTATCTAGTTCGTTAGCCCAACCGCTTCTCAACCGCTAGGTCGTGCCGGCGAAATGACGTGCCGGCAACGTACGGTGCACAAGAGCTGTCAAGCTCCGATGTTTTTTTTGCGCTATCGATGACACGTAGGTGATATCTCCCCCCACATCCGAATGTGGGTGGGATCACACGCACGCGGTTGTTCTTGCTGAAAAACGATTACCCCCCCCCTCACACACACACACACACACACACACACACACACACACACACACACACACACACACACACACACACACACACACACACACACACACACACACACACACACACACACACACACACATACCACCAGGTTCTATGGTAAGTATATTGCCACCTGGGATCGGGCGGGCGGGCGGGTTGCAATTCTAAACACACACACACACACACACACACACACACACACACACACACACACACACACACACACACACACACACACACACACACACACGCACACACACACACACACACACACACACACACACACACACACACACACACACACACACACACACACACACACACACACACACACACACACACACACACACACACACACATACCACCACAGGCGGGGGATCACGCACACATGTGGATGTACGACAGTGACCGCACACGCATCCCACATATAGCTAGCGTGGGCAGAACGGTGCGCACCGGCTCGCTCTAGGGATTCCCGCTGTCAGGCCGTATGACTGCTCTCTGACGTATCATGTGCCTACCCGTGACTTGCTGGGAAAGCATGCGCGCACGTTGGCTGTTCCATTGAAAGTCTGCATCAACACAAGATCAGAAATAACATGCCATCGTGGAAGCAGCAGAAACGCTGTTGTGGGTTCGCGACACCGGAGGCAAGGCCGAAGGTAGGATCAGCTGGCTGGTCCGTTGCAGAATCGACGCCGCGCAGCTGTCCATAACGCTGATGTAAGCACTGCGCGTGCAAATGATGACAATGGAACAAGGGCTCGGTCCAGGAGATGAATGATGTGATGAACGACCTTACATGTCTCTTCCGCTAGGCCAGGTCCATAACCTAACGAAAGGGGCCTACTAGTTGCTCATCGGCTATTGCCAAAGAGCAAATCGAGACAAAGCACCAAGGCAAAGCCTCGACCTAAATCACAAGACAAACAAGTACGACACTCTACCATCAGAAATGGTCCCGAAACCAAAGGAAACGGACAACCGAATCACACAACAACTCACAATAACCGCAAATAACCGAATTGGAGCAGCGCAGTAAACTGACGGATGCAGTCAATCGGCGTGACACCGCGCTCAGCTAGCTAAGGCCGGCTATGCATGCAAGCACGGCCCCTACCCATACCTCTAGCTACCGTGGAATCGCAGGGCTATAATCGCTGCTCATGCTGCTGTACGGCGCGCACGCTGGGGCGTCTTCACGTCCCCCGCCCCCCAGATCCGAACCACGCCGGAGTGTGCTCCCACTCACCGCCACGGGGTGAAGTAATACGGGAACGGCAAAGAAAAATGCACTGCTGGGGCATGCTACTAGCCTACACATGCAGATGCAAGCACATCGCAGGGCCACAATGCGTGATGCCATGTGCGAAAGATGTATGCAAGGATGCGGCATGACCTGCAGCTGCAGCTGAGGGTCACATCGATGAAGGCACACCTGCAGGCAAGGCACGACCGCGCCCTGTAGCTGTGCTTCACCTGCCTGGCTGCACTGCCCAACTACTCCCCAATGCACTACTGCATCACCTATCTACCAAGCTCAGTGAGATACCTGACTACAACACCTGCGCCTACTGTTCACAGCAGCGCCACGTACCTACACTAACTGCAGAGATAACTTCCAACTGCCAATGTTGCACCGCAACTACCTAGCTGTGGACTGCCAACCCTTGATTGGCTGCATCTGCAACTGCATCTATCTGCCACTGATCGCCGATGGGACATCCCAGCAACTGCCTTATCTCAACATACACCTACTCTGCCCGTACAGCACCTGCGTGGGTCGTCTTCGGGCCAGTGCTGGGGTTTGTTTGCGTCGGACCCCCATGCAGGGTGTCTATCTTATTTTGCCGAGTATCTACGGCCGGAGATACTCCTTGCCCAATCGTGCTGCAAGTATCTGTCGGAGGGAGCTTTTGCTGGCATTTTATCTATTCAAGGGGGCTTTTCCCCGCACGAAAGGCCATGAGTATCTGAAACCTCATTTTTCTCCCAAGGGAAAGTATCTATCAGAACGCAAGATTTCCGGCCGAATATATATTCATATCTTAAGATAGCCACCCTGCCCCCATGCCGGAGTTGGGTTTCATGTGAGTGTGCCCCCCGGCGTGCGGCCTCCGTGCCGGCCCGGCCGTGTCGCCCGCAACCTGTAACCGTTACGCCATCTTCGTCGGCCCTCTCCCCGCAGCACCCCACCCCGTACCGCACGTACCCAGCACAGCCCGCCCGACCGCCATATTGCGCGGATATGTTCCCGCAGCGGCAGCGCTCCGGAACCCCCTACAGTCGAGTGCCCAGGCAGCAGACTGCATGGCGCCTCATCCAGCCATTAGATACAGTCGCCTCACTCGCTCTATGGGGGCCCTGGGCCAGGTCTACCAGGCTTGCCGCCCACCCTTCGAGCCGGTCTATCTATCACTGCCTCCGGCGGCATCTATCCCGCCATGCTTTATGTGCTAAGTGAGTCTGTGCAGCCCGTACACTGTTGTTACTGTCGCCCGTCCGAAGGTGGGTAGTGATAGTTGCGCTATCCTCATGAACCTGACTCAGCCCTTGTCCAATTGCGTCTCCCAATCCATATCCGGGGCGCCGTCTACATCCGTACACGGCTGGCCTAGAGTCGTGGCGGTTATCACACCCGCAGCCCGCCCCGGACATTATCGCCTCCTATCTCCGCCCCTTTCTCGGCGGGTCCCACCCAGTGTTGCTATCTTAAATAAAAAGAATATTTACGGGCCAAAACCCCGGAAATTTTTTATTTCCCCGACCCCCAAGAAACCTGCGAGATTTCATTTATTTGACGCTGTGGAGAGCCGGAAATCTGCCCTGCCAACTATTTTCCAGACTACCAAAAGGGCCTGGAAATCTGCAGGCGCAGGGGCAATTTCTGCATCGTATACCTGTCTACCGCCAAAACACACTCTGATGCCGTGTCCCCAACTCCTGATTACTCTCCCACATGCATCCGCGACGCAAGGAAAGCGCGCTTCAGGGCTCCAAGACTGAGAATCTATGTTGTAGCTGTGGTAGCAGTGGCCCTGCTGTCGAAACACGCAGAAATATTTCTGGCCTGCCTCGGAAGTTTTTATTTCCTGGCACCTCGGAAGCCCCCCAAAATCTGCCCTGCCAAAGGTTTTTTGGCTACTGGCGACAGGCCGGAAACCTGCGGAATTCTATTTCCCCGTTTTGGAAGATAGCAACACTGGTCCCACCGGTAACAGTTCCACTTCGTCTGTGTTATGTTCCTGATCCCCTGCTGACAAACATGTCCATGCTCGCCAGGAAGTGCCCCCATTCGGCCGAACTAGCTACCCATGATCACGTTCGGTATCATCCATCCACTGCGTGCATGGCCGTGTGTGGTTACTAGGTCCTCGTCAGTACGTAGGGCGGGCGCGAATCCCCACCCCCGCTGCTGCAGCCAGCACAACAATGCCTGCGCCACGAACAAATTGCGCAGGGTTCGTTGGTAGATTGAGGACACCATCCCCGCCTGCATGGGTACCATCCATCCCCGAAGGGAACCTGTTGCGCACAGCAAATAAAGGAGCGCGTGGAACTAGGGAGGGTCCGCACCCACGCGGTGAGCCCCTACGTACCCCGCTCCCGTGATGGACATGAGTGTATGTCAGACCCCATATTGCCGTACCCGACCTGCCAAGGCCCCGCCCGACCAGATAGGGCCCTACCCGACGACCCGACAGGGCCCCGTCCGACCTGATAGGGCCTCATTATTCGACCTGATAGGGCCCCTACCAACCTATACCATAGTGGGCGAGAAAGCAGTCATACATACACACAGACAACCGTCATTTCTGCAAGGATTTCAATGAGCGCATTTGTGTACGATGGTTTAACGTGGTACCCCCGGCAATTGATTTGCTGTGCGAGGTCATATATGTTGAGTAATGATTTTACGCAATTTCGTTATTATCAGCAGTACGGTAGGCTGTTGCTTCATCGCTTGCTATCTAGTGCTGCCTAACTAATCGGCGGGCGGCGACGGTCGTTGTGTCGATCGATGCACATGCACCCCTCCACCGCGTGGCCAGGCAGGAAATGGTGCACGAGGCGCCGTACACCCCGCCCAAACCAGCATCACCCGGCGGAATTGAATGGAAAGGGATTTGAAATCGAAGTAATAAGGTAAATGGCGGTTAATCTGGTGGTTGAGAGACGGCATTGACCGCGATTACATATCTTTGTGCACCGTGTGCACATTCGCCTGGGCATTTCCGACCCGGAATTGAGACAGTAACCGTTCACAGACTCGACCTGACTCGATGCCTTAGGGAATGGTCAACTTAGGGGTTTGACGTAGACTCACGCGGGGCTTACTTGTGAAAGTGAAACCAATTAGAACGAACCAATGTACTGCACGAACCAGACATCGGTAGCGGGTTGTATCAACGCATGTATCTGCACATTGATACCTTCCACATCATTGTTTATATCATTTGCATACCTGACTACCGTGCTGTTCTTATTTCGGCCTAATGAACCCGCCAAAAAGTTCAAAAACAAGGCAGTCAGCTGACATTCAAATCAGTTCAATTACAATCTTTCAATGCAATACATTTGCTACATTTCTGAGATCGGAATGGGCGACGCCGACTGGATCAGTCAGGATCAGTCCACGATGGCTTGCAGCTGTGGGCTGTTAACTAGATAATCGCTGGGCTTCTTTGCGCTGTTAGCTATAAACTCTAACCGTCGCAATTGTATCGCACAAAGAATGGGCTGCGGGGCGGCCTCGATTGCTGTAAGTTCCGTCCGAAGAGACATCGAAGTACAGAGGCTGTCGCCTAGGCCCCAATATCGCATTTACGTTTGTTCCATTTCGCAGGGCAATTTTGCAAGGAAACCTACGGAAACGTTCGCTGAAGGTCAAAAAAGTGAGGTGCGTCCGCTGGTGGTGTAAACTCTGCAACTAACACTTCGTTGTCATATGCATTCTTGAGTAAGAGACGGTAAGAGACAATATGATTGTAGATGATGTGCCGGTTATCTGGGCAAGGGTTTCCGTGGGTTAACGTAAACGCGTGCCGGCTGAAGGGCATATCCTCGAGGTAGGAGAACACCCTATTCGAATATAAATTCCTTGGCTACCGCATCACCCTGTCGAAATTTCCCCACTCGACACCCAAGCGTCCAACGCCCGACAATGACCTCATACATACGTCCCCGCACCCCTTGGTGGTGGCCAACGGGGAAACCAGCAGCGGTGAGGCCGGCGGCGAGGATGGTGGAGAGGCCGGTGGCAAGGATGGTGGCAAGGATGGCGGTGAGGGTGGCTGTGAGGGTGGCAGCAAGGATGGTAAAAAGGACGGCAGCAGCGAGGACAGCAAGGGGAATGTCAGTGAAGACGTCAGCGATGATGCCAGCGATGATGCCAGCGAAAATAGCAGTGAGGATGGAAGCGAGGCCGGCAGCAAGGATGGAAGCGGGGCCGGCGACAACGATGGCGATGGGGTTGGAGACGTGGATGGCGGCAAGGATGGCAGCGAGGATGGCGAGGGGGCCGTACATTCTGTACAGCACTTGCCCATGGCGCCCGCGGAAGATAGCGCCCAGCGACCACAGGTGCGGGGTGGGGCCCGAGAGTGGCTGGGTTGCTTTGGGTCAGGACTTATGACATTGTTGCGCAATCAAAACTGTGTAGCTTGCGGTACGTACGTGATCTTCATTTTTTTGTCTGATATGGCCTGACCTTCTGACGTACACTTCAAAGATGTGGAGTTGTTGTGCTGTTCGGGAATCATCCCTGGGTTTGGTTGCGTGCTTGTTTGTGTACAATTGGTCCGTCAGCGGCGTGCTTGACCCGCCTTCATCAATCGATATTTGGTCCGGATCTTAGGCCCCCGGCTCAACCGACCCCATGTGTTGTACGACTCTGCATACAACTATTTATACATGTAAGAATCAGAATACGATATCGCAATCTCAAGATGGAGTTCCTTCCTACGCCCCAGACACGGCCAACATGCGGCGGTGGATGGGCGGGGTCAAACAGATTCGTTTCAAGAGGGGGCCATGTTAACCTTTTCCATCACTGACGGACTTGTCCGGCACGTACCACGCGCACTAGCTTCATATACATAACATGCGGCAGCAACCCGACGCCGCCCCTGCCTTGCTGTCCCCCACCGCAACCCGTCACATGCGCACATACCTCGTCATCCCTGATGGACAATCAAAACACCACCTGTCTAGGACGTACCCTGAGCCCGCCCGAGTCCCCACCGAACTACTTCAACCACAGACTGACCCACGATGCCCTCACCCGGTGATACTCCTCCATGTATAATGGCAGGCGCGGCACGTAGATCAGCCGGCGTTCGAGAAACTGAAGGTGGGAGATTCATCCGTCCGATACGGGGATCCCTGTCGTGGATTGGGAAGTGCGACATTGATCCCACTCCAACAATACTGCCTGTACGTGCGTGATATATCGATATACGACAATACCTGCAGGACATAACAGTACTATTGTACGTACTGCCGCAGTAACATACCATATATACGTACAACGACGTGAGTTCATGCATCTCATGTACAGCTGTACAGGCAGACAGGACGAACGGGGCGGCAGATAAAGCCTGCACACACCGACGGGGATATGACAGAGCCTGCACACACCAAGGGGGTATGACAGGCAGTTATAGTTATGGGTGGCGTCGACCGGTATACATGACCATGCAATACGTGAGCAAACGCACTGATGAATCGTAACAGCCAGCGTCGCTAAGAGAACAAACCCTTCTTTTCGTTCTGCAGTACGTAAAAGTGTCGCTTTGCAGTACTCATTTCAGATGAAGGCTTGAATGCGGACTGCGCAAGGTTACCATTTGAGCACGTGTACGGCGGGTAGATAGCCGGGATGAGTGTGGTTACGTAGCATGGACAGAGGAAGCATACCATAGCCCACTAGCCCCGCACGCAGATCGGGCGGACAGTCCTGTGGCTTCTGTATGCTAGCCGTGCGTGTTGATAGCAAATGCAGTTGACCGCCTCCCTATAAGGATTCGTCCAGTAGATAGTGGAGGAAGTGAAGGTCAATTTATGAGTTGGGTAGGTTCGTGCGTTCGTTGGTGAGGTGGACCAACGGCAAGAAAGCCATTTTTTGCCGTCTGCCCGACAGCTAGCCGGCCTGCAGTTGAAAAATAGCACACGCCGCCAGCACGCCCCGCCCTGGTTAGGTTGCAAGTTAGGTTGCAAGCGCCTACCAAGCAAGGGCGGGTCGGTTGCCTAGCAGCGCTACGAAGCAAGGGCGGCTCGGTTGCCTAGCAGTGCCTACCAAGCAAGGGCGGGTCGGTTGCCTAGCAGCGCTACGAAGCAAGGGCGGCTCGGTTGCCTAGCAGCTCCTACCAAGCAAGGGCGGGTCGGTTGCCTAGCAGCGCTCGCTCTACACATATTCTAGACGTTCAACTAGAGTTCTCTTACTAGCCACGGTAGGACTCGATGGGTTTATTATAGGTATGTTTCACCACATTACGGTAACCCTGGACGGTCCCCTTGACTTAGCGAGCCCTGCCTTCAACGAAGTAAGCCCATGGGCATGTATGGCCTCCATTCACAACTTAATGTAAACGCCCACAATTATTGATAACCAGCCATCCAACTTTCCCCACTCGTTTGAGACCTCAAGCATTCCCCATCGATCATGCATGTCCGTCGCTGCATACGCACAATGCATCATCACATGCATCATAAACAGCGGCGTGTTTGTGACCTCTTGCATTCTGGCGCCGGCGCAACAAATACCTCAGTCGTGCGGCACATGTGCTTGATGTATGATGTGCAATGGACGGGCGGCACAACCCCACCCTATCCACCTGTTCGCTTGCACACACGCACGCAGAGCGGCGAGACGCCGCTGTGGGCAGCGGCTTGCAATGGCCATCTGGACGTTGTCAAGTACTTGCTGTCTTTGGGCGCGGACAAGGAGAAGACGAACCTGGTCGGTACTGCATGTTTAGAAATGCAACCCGCCCGCCCGCCCGGTACAGACTGCATGTGTGTGTGCCGGCACGCATGCATATGCATGCAGCTACTCATCACTAGCGGGGGATATTTGCAGCGCCCGCAAGATAGAGCACATTTCATAACATGCAAAGGCGGATAGATATCAATCGATGTAGGCGGTAGTGTATAGTAAGGTCAGGGATAGTTCTGGCTACCCGCTAGGGTCGCTTGCTTTCTACTATCTAATGGCTAGTCATGGTAACATTGCAAGGTTGGATTGGGACAATTGACGGAGCGGGCCGAGGGATATGGTACACGGGAGCAGTAGGTAGGCAGCGAAGGAGAAACACACAACTGAAATATGGAGATTGTGAAAGGAGATCAACGGGGGAGACGTATCAGGCATCTCAATTTATTTACGTATGCACGTTTGCCGTCTTGTTCGATGAGTCAGTACGGCACCCTGCGGCTGCAGCATTCATTTACGCTCAACCGCAGTAACCGCAGTAGGTAAAACAGGTGCTTCTGCTTATTACAAAAACGTATCTTACTGTGCCTTACATACTCGAGCATACATCTCTTGACTGTGTATATCAAATATTTGTTTCCCTTCGCCGGCTCCTCGCTCTTGCATTCTTATGTTGTCAGCGTAGGTCAGCGCAACAATATCCTCGGAACCCCCAACTCATGCATCGTATTGCGTCAAACCCTTCTCCCGCGCTTCGTTCTTGCTTTGTTCGGAGGCGAAGCCTTCGTTGAGCACTCGTTATGCAAGCCCTATATGCGCTTCCGGACCAGCAATCTCGCTTGACCTTATCTTTGCTTGCGTTGGAGGTCGACGGACCTCTTCCGCCGGAGGCCGTCAGCGCCAGCCCGCCGCACAGAACCTAACCGCACACAGACGGCAGCATGAATATAATACCATATTCGCTGAGTGATTGATGGCATACATATGGATGGACACACTTATGTGCGTGTTTTGTGTGCACGCCACAGTACGGAAAGACACCGCTCTGCGTGGCGGCTGAGAATGGCCACTTGAACGTCGTCAAGTACCTTGTGTCCGTTGGAGCGGAAACAGACAAGGAGATCTGCTGTCATCTGGATTCGTTCCCGGTGAGTCGGCGGCAGCGAGCTAGGCGAGCAAGGCGTACGTATACATGTATGATTTCGGATTGTCAAGGTCTAGGGGAGATTGACGCACGGATTGATGTACCAAACCGGGGCGGTAGGAGGGCAGGGGGATGATCGATACGGACGAAGCGGAGATGTATGAGAGTATTACGTACAATGGCCGCACGCATCTGCTGAGGCAGGGTAACGATGTCCATTAATACTGCGGATACAGCGCAGAATAGGTAATCGAGGTATGCATGACAGTACAAAGGACTCGTGGAAGACTTCCGACGTCGGTTTATTTGGGTCAAGCGGGATGTGTAGCAGGCCGAAAGAAAAGGTAATATGGACACGATAGCTAGTGACAATTAGGGAGGGGAGGGCGGCGGTAACTAGAGTTGACAGGCAGATAGACAGGCAGGAAGGGCTTTTTAGGCCTTGTTGAGTACCTTCTTGGATGTCGTATTTGTATTTGTTTATTATATAACCCTATAATATTTACTATATATATGTATATAAATATATGTATATATATGTATATATATAATATACGAAAGCCTATCCTTTAACACGGCATGGCAAGAGTTTTTTGTTACGTCCAAGCAAGTAAGGTGTACGCAGTTGGATATGCCACAGCCGATGGGCGGGGACCGTACCCGCCGCGGAACTTGCTTGCTTGGACGTAACAAAAAAAATCTTGCCATGCCGTATTAAAGGACAGGCTTTCGTCGTCATGTCCATTTGTTGCCAATTTCGAGCCGTCAGGCTTCTGTAGGCTTCTGTCCACTATGGATGCTACAACTGCCGAGTGAGCTCCTCCACCCTTTTTGCTGCTGCACCTCCCACCGGTCCTCCGCGGATCGATTCCTCGTGCATTCTGGTGCCGGCAAAACACTGTTCCATAGCTTTGGCTGGGTCTTGCTTGATAACGCGTCTTTGGTGGTACGCATATACGCACTTTGCTTGCTCGCATGTATGTTGCGCAGAAGGGCTGGACACCTCTATTCTTTGCGGCTCGCCGTGGCAAAGCGAACGTTGTCAAGTACTTGGCGTCGGTGGGGTGGACAAGGAGATAGAGAGCCAGGTCAGTTCGTTGTCCCGGCGGTGGCATTGGACTATGTCTCGAGGCTGCATGCTGTTAGCTAGTCGCGCTACGAAGCAAGGCGGCGCTCGCTCGCTGCACATTACATACATATTAACACGCACTTAGCTATCTAGCTTTTAGGAACCAGCTGGCATCTATCGATGGGCTTGGGAATTATCGGTGGTGAGTAATGCGAGAACGGGGTACGATGTGGGGAATGAGTCTAACGCAGCGGGGTTAGATTTGGGGAATGAGACTAACGCAGCGAATACGTATGGTATGTGTTATTACAATCTTGGAAGCGCGCACCAAAATCAAAGCGCGCCGCCTTACCTCACATGTATTACGAAATCAAAGGTCCACACACGCACACAATTACTACAATACGGACTCACATGATGATGGGAAGCTCCCTGTGCGACACACCCACAAGAGCGCACTCCCAGCTCTGCTGTACGCTGGGCAGTGTTATCAACGGCCGGCCGGCGCAGCAGCCATCCAGCAGGGGGCTGGATCGCGGCCGCTGCTGGATCGCTCCTCTATCTTGCATCCGGGCCTAGGTATCCGAGATATCTCGGCGCAGCATTATTCTTGCGTTACCCTTCCTTGAGCAAGTGCAGTCGACGGTAATAACTAGATAGATAGATACGTACGCGAAACTCGTTGGCTTACATCCATGCACACACTGCATGTTTGCACGCTAGCTATCTACGCAGTACGGCTTCACACCGCTGCACACTGCGGCTCGTTTCGGCCGTTTGAACGTTGTCAAGCAATTGCTGGCCGCGGGGGCGGACATCAACAAGGCGAGCGAGGTCAGTTCGTGGTGCAGGCGGCGGCGCGCGAAATGTACGCAGCGGTGTATATGTTGAAGATATCTGTAATCTGTCAAGTCAATGCACAATTTCATATGCACATACGTTGGAACCTTTATGGGCAAGGGAGGGATGGGTGTATGGAACAAGGTAACGGTCGCCACTGACGGAAAGGGACAGGGAACGATTGCGAGAGGGCGGCCCTCCGGGGGGTGGGACTCCATGCCCCACCCCCGGTATGTCCTCCCTGTACATACGTGTCCCCGCGCGCCACCACGCACCCGCCCTCTCCGAGAGGGTTTCTCGGATGTCGTTTGTTTCCCCCGGGCCCACATATAATAAAGATAGCCAGCTGTTGCTGCACACGTGTTGGCATCTTCATCTAACCATCAATCCGTGGGGCGCGCGGCGCCCCCCTTCTCTTCCGCGTATGTAGAAAGTTATGAGACCAGGCAGGCCTGCGGCAATGCGCATTCCCGTCCAGCACCTTCCGTCATCCCTAGCTGCCTTGCAACTGTTCGCCGGCACATTATATCAGGCTAATAAATAACAACTACCTACTAACGCTAACGAATACTGACAGACAGATCAGCAGCCATTATGCCAACCCACCGCGCGCTGCCGGCGGCTGCCGCGACTGCGCTCCGCCAGCTGCTAGATGTGCCTCCCGGCGACAGATAGAATGAATGCCTCATTCGTTGCTTAATTTATTGATAATGCGGTGAGCGAGAGCGCGACACCTCCTTGCCGGCACGCAGGCCGGCCTAACCGCTCTGCACCTGGCGCTTTCGGATAACCAATTGAAAGTGGCCCAGCACCTGATGTCCGCTGGGGCAGACACGAACAGGGCAAACATGGTACGTTCGTGGTACCGGCGGCGGAATGCATGGGAACCATTTTATAGGGTATGTAGGGCGGTAGACATGGTATGTATGGGAAACTGCGATAGGGGAGGCACCTGTGGCGTGATGCATGCGGGTATAGATGCACACATACATGCAGCAGTGGGCTTGTCCAGCATGTATACGTGTTAGCACACCCCGCTGCCCTTGTATGTCTGTCCCAATACTGCCCGTTTACATTGCCGACGGCGGGCATCTTTTACTGCACGCACGCAGTGCGTAGTGACTTATGCCTGTCTATCGTTTGCGTATGAACAATTGAAACTTACCCTGCCTGCGGTACTCGAATGAGTGTTTGGCTGGGCATTACACACTTGTTTCCCTCCGTGCGAGCTGTCAGGCCTGCTGCGCTGCGTGCACCTTGTCTGCCATGCAGTCGGTGTATTTGTAGTGTTCGTATGCGCTCCACTACCTGTTTCCTGAGTTGCCTCGCCAGGTCCTCCGCCGCCACCTCCTACGCCGCCATCTTGCTAGCTGTATGTCAGCAATTCGCGGACCTGCTGCCTACATGCATGCGCTAACGTTCACAGGACGGCGAGACACCGCTGCACCTGCTGGCGGCTGAGAAGGGCCACCTGGACGTCGTCAAACAGTTGCTGTCCGAGGGGGCGGACAAGGACAAGGCGACAAAGGTTAGTACGGGCGGTACGTAGTGCGCTGGGGTGCTGGTAGCCATTCAACAAAATCGATACGCACGCATGCCATAATAATATACACGCATCGTTGCGGAGTGATCATGCATGGGCTTTATGCGGGGGAAGGCGGGCGGGGGCAATCGGTGGAACGGAATGTGGACGTACCATATAGACATCCAACCCGCCGCTGCGGGCCGTAAGCGCACTTCTATCTCCCCCATCCCGGCCGCCTGACGACCGACGAGTATGCGCCGCTCGCCGGACGCATTTATCTGCTTACACGCAGGACGGCAAGGCTCCGCTTCACAAGGCAGCCGGATCGGGTCATTTGGACGTCGTCAAGCACTTGTTGTTGGAGCGGAGTTTGACAGGCCGGACGAGGTAGATAGGTCGGTTCGTTGTTCAGGCGGCGGCGGCGGGATAGATTTATCGATTTAGCTTGACGCTGGCCATGCAAGCAAGCCGTCAAATGAACGGGACGGGAAGGTAGCGAGTTGCTCGGGGTTGGCGAGGAATGGAATGGCATTTACCCGTACGGGAGCAAGGGGGGAAATCTGGGAACGAATGTGGACGGTGCGAGGCTACACAGCATAGCAGGCGGCGGCGGTTGAGGGCGCGCGGGGGGGGGGGCACAGATCGATGCGGGAGACGGGGAGGGGTTGCGTCAAGCCTTGTAGATGTACCGGGCTCATGTAACACGACTGTACATGTGCTCCCGCCTACCTTTTTGCGATGACGGCCCTAGTACGTCAGACTAGTCTAGGCTCGCTGTCTCTATGTATCGGCTGCGTGCAGCATACATCGTCCTCTATCTGCCGTGTGTATATATAAAAGACCAGAACGCGCTTTACTCTCCCCTATCTATGTTAACAATACTTAAATAATCATATTTACACTGGTTCCGTGAGTACGCAGGACGGCAGGACACCGCTGCACTTGGCGGCTCGATACGGCGGTTTGGAGATTGTCCAGGAGTTGCTGTCCCTGGGGTCGGACAAGGACGCGACGGACAAGGTCAGTAGATAGTACGTGGGGCCGCCGGCGCGGCGACGTACGGCGACAATTACCACATTACTGCTACGCCGGAATAGCTGGAATCCCTTACGTAGTAGCCTGGAATAGCTGGAATAGCTGGAATAGCTGGAATAGCCGGAATAGCTGGAATAGCTGGAATCCCGTACGTAGTACGCCTGGCATGCGTGTGTCCACGCAAGCGGACGCACACACTCTGCGTGAGGGTAGTGCGTGAGGGGTTGTCTGTGCGTCTCCTCCGATACCTGCCTTCCACTGCATCCTCTCTAGCAGCCCCTCATCACCGTCACAAGATGGCCCGTACATGCAAATTATCCTAATCGGGCGAACGCCTCATTATTGCTGTGGGGGCACGGGCCGTTAATTTATGTTATGCAGCCTCCCTGCCAGAGTCGGGCGCTCCTAACCTCCAATCCAGGCCTACGTACTTGTGTCAGCATTTTCAGTGTCCCCAGATTTCAGCGCTCTTTAGAACTTGGTCATCCGCCAGCTCCACAGTTGTGCCAATCGTTCTTGCTCGCCGCTCCCAGCCGCTGCACGAACTGGGCATGCAACGAAGCCGCCAGCCTCCAGCCGCTGGTTTGTCAGATCCAAGATCCCATCTCTGCCTCAAGCCTATGGTTACTAATACACAGTATGTGCTTAGTAGTGGGAGTTGATCGCTCGGCGGCAAGCAACCAAGCACCTGCCTGTCCTGCTGCATGCCTACATGCCCCTGCCCGCCCGCGCGCAGGACGGCAGGACGCCTCTGCACATGACGCCATCAAACAACATTCTAAAGCTCTTGCTGTCCGTTGGGGCGGACATAGAAAGAGCGGACAAGATCAGTTCATCCTTCGTTCGCTTGGCCGGCAGCAGGTGGCTCAACACATGACACCTACCCACGCAGCACGTGGGATACGAAGCAGCCGTGGGAGGAAACTGTGCGTATGTGTACGTCAAAACGTGTGCGTATGTGCAAACGTGTTTGTTAAACAACGTGTGTGTGTATGTGTGTGGACGTGGTGGTGGTTGTGGTGGTGGTGGGGGGGGGGGGCTGCGGTGAAGGCATAAGTTGTGACTGCGGTCGTCCCGTCGGTCCATCCCTTCCGTCGCCCATTCATCATTGCTGTCCATGACGGTCGCCGCCGCCGGACTCAGATGCATGGCGCCACGTACTAATACCTAGCTAACCCGCCGGCCCGCCGCTGCCGACCGCGCGGACCCTCGCGCCTCCGCCAACGGTCCCTTACATTTCTTTTCTGCACCCACCGACCCGCCCTCGCTCTCATATGGCTCATCATATCTATCATGACATCCCTTTAGCATGCGTATGGTGGCAGGAGGAAATGCGCCTTCATTTGTTTGTTTATTAGTGCTTGATGGGTTGTCATACATGGGTGACACGACGGCAGCCATTACACACACGCACGCACCTGCTTATTACATCCGTCATTGCACAACCGCGCGCACGCACGTACGCCCTGTAGGACGGAAAGACGCCGCTGTTCGTTGCGGCTGAGAGGAGCTACCTCAACTGTATCAATACCTTGCTGGCCGCGGGGGCAGACAAGGAGAAGGCGGCCAAGGTCAGTGCATACGCAGGACCGGCGGTGTACGTGGGCGACGGGGTTTAAGAGGGACGACCGGCAGCCTAGGCGACGAGGGGTGGGGGTGTACCACGCACGCATACGTGGGTTAGCAACGCATGCAAGTCGCTCGCTGCAATTCTTATGCCAAGTATTTCAGAAGGATCATGTTTTGGTCTATTTGGTCGGTGTGGGCGGAAGATGATAAGTGATTGCCAGGATATGATGGCTTAGATGGCGTGTTCATCACATCACGCTGCATTCCATCCATATATGCCATCTATACCCGGCACCTCCTGGTAAGCTAGCTGTGATGCAGACATCCAAGCGCGCATTCCCTCGGCGCCCGTTTTGTACCTGTCCCATCCCTGATCAAGACCTGTATGTCGCTCGCTCCATCTTGCCGCCTGATGTGTAAGTGCCTGTGTCAGGGCCTGTGCGCGTGGTTCCATATGTACGTACGTGTATAAATGTGTTTGTATGTGTATATGTGCCTTGATGCATGTATGTCCTCTTATCTGCTGGATGGATGCATGGGCCCACGCAGGATGGCAAGAAGCCCTGAGACGTGGTCTGGAGGGAAGCCGTCCGCCGCCAGGTCATGTTGTGGACGTTACTTCCGTACCAGCAGTACGTGCGGCCAACATGCCGGGTTGCTGATTGTCTTAAGGCATACGAACGTACACGCACGACGGACGGCACAGCAGTCGATCGGTTGAACGAAGTAAAGGGGCAGCCTCGCCTCCGTTACGTCTCCGAATCATGATCGTCTGACCGCCTCGTCCCGAACATACAGCGGACATATAAACGGATACGTACATATCCCCGCCGCCGGCTACCACATTTTATATGGGTCGAGCTAGGCTCTGATAGGCAAGATAAGGGCTGCCTGCCTAGATAGATATGTCCGCAAGCCTGTCTGATAGTCAATCCGGTAATGGCGGGTTGAATGATCGCTTCCCAGCTATCTACGTCTTTCTTTCACATACATTCATCATGGTATCTTTCGACGTATGAGGATCTGCGCGCATTGATTGTGCTGCTTGTACGTAGACAGACAATTACTACGAGTCCGTCGAAGGTGCGGACATACACACGGGATGGCTGGCTATGCCGCCCCTCAATTTCTCACCCCCTTAACACACGCCAGGCTCCGGCCGGTGTACTCTTATGTATTGTTTTGGTAAACAACAAAGGTGCTGAGGGGTAGCTGTACATGACAGTACATGACCAAGAAGGAATTGTGACTTGACGTTGACTTCTCTAGCAATGACGTAGGACTAGCAGAGAAGCCTGGTTTGTTAGTTGTTTCGGTTATGTACGGCGGTACGCACGGCCGATTGCGGCGCAGATGGCGATGTAGTAGTAGTAGTAGTACCGTTGCAGTGTGGATAGGCTTCCGGGTCCTGTCTAAGGGTTTATGTCGCGGTTTTATATGATGCTATAGGACACCTTCAACCATCATCATACCGAACCAACGCCATACGAACCGAGGGGTCCAAGGCGGTTGAGCCTGCCAACTAAGGATCCCACCTCATCCATTCACCCGCACATCCGTAGAGACAGAGGGTTCAGCAATCGCCACCGATTTAGCGTGCGAATCTCAATCCATCAACTGTGATCTCAACTCCACATCTCAGCAGCGAGCCGTACGTAATCTCATGCTCCCGAACAATGTCGGGGGTCACCCTGGGACTCGAACCCAGGACCTTAAACCGCCTAACCGCGGTAGTGTCACCTGACCTGCGTGACCTGAGATGACGATGTGGCAGCTTGTTGACTGCGCTCGGTATCTGCCGTTGTTGCTAATTCAGTTCTCTTATTAATGCCCTTCTGCCAGGGCATACTCCCGGCCCTCCCGACCCGGGTGGCAGCCTGTGAACGGATGCGGACGTGGGATGTTGCTGGGGTTGCAACGGAGCCGGTTTGGACGATTCAGGAACAACCGGCTTAGGGTCCAGCATCGAGCAAAATGCTAACGTGTGTTGGTGGGACTGGTGTTTGCACTTCGCGCATGTCTTTGTACAAATGTAATCGAGGAACTAGAATTCGATATTTGCTATGTGAAATGCCTGCGGAAAGACAAGGTGACACGCAGTCGTTGGCTACGGTCTTAGTTTATTTCGGCACAACGACGAGTATTGACACGCAGAGCAGGCGGCTGCTGTGCATTAGTAAGACGTGGATTGCAAATAAACTAGCTACGTAATTGTGCTGACCAATTGTGAGCGCTTGCAGAATGCAGATGCAACTGCTGCCTATTTATCAGTAAGCGCACCTACCGCCACGGCGGTCATCCGTGTGCTCGAGCACAGTGCCCAATAAATACCGGCATGGCGGTAATCCGCGTGCTCGAGCACAACTCCTTAAAAATAAACTATATCGTCCCTAAAGTATATAAATAGAATCGCAACACAAAACACACCTATTTGCCATCTTATTCCCGCCGAAAGCACGCAGCTACGGCGACTGGCCGTCCTGTACGGCATTTCACGAGAACCGCGTGCTCAGCCCGCTGTGCGCAGCTGAAGGGCGTGCCAAGGCGGCCGGGCGGGGCGTATGGGCCCAAGGTACGTGGTGGGCGGGCGGGCGGGTCGGCAGCTGCGTCCTAGGCCGTTAATCACACTCCCGACGTCCGCGTGCTCCTGCGCACAGTCTCCTACCGGCGCGGTGGTCATAGGCGTGCTCAGGGTATTGCAGTGCGGTGTGTGGCGGCGGGCCGGCCTGCCGGCCTAACCAATGCATCTGGCATCTGTCCGCGGCATGTATTTATCTACCGCTGACCGCCCACTTGCCGCCGATATATGCTTTAAGGAAACAAGCAAGTACATACGTTCCATCGTTTCATTGGAAACAAAGTAATGTTTCGGCCGCCTCAGTCAGCAGCAAGCGTGACGATGGCAGCTTGGCCTGTTCGAGCCCGCTGTGTGCCCAAAGTTGCGTTGGCGGCCCGGGAATAGCGGGAAGCAAGGCGCGCGGCAGCGGGTGGCGAGGCGGCGGCAGGCGGGTGGCGCAGAATGCAAGGCGGGGTTGGCTGGTGTGCTCATCAGGCCGCCAAGTGATTAAGTGCACGCACCAGGCGGGCGGGAACGAACCCGAAGGGGAGGGGATGGATCGCTACAGGGTGGCTAGATAGGCAACATGATTTGAACGGCATGGCATGGTCGCGCGCACAACTGGCTGGATAGGACCTGATGCATATGATGTATGTGGTTTTGGTATTGTGGTCCATGGCATCTCTCGCAGCAGGAGATTGAGGGGTGCGTGGCGGGCTTACATGTAGAGTAGCAGAGGTCTCTCGCTCGCTCTTCTAAACTATATGCCCCTCACGTGCGTATCACCCTCCCTATCCCGAGGCAACTCGCCTCTTCTCCCCTAAACCTCTGATTCTCTAATGATGACGGCATCTGCTGGACGCGCGCGGCGGCCGCCATCGATCGCACTGCGTGCGTTGGCGCTCGCTCAGCTAGCTACACACCTTACTTCACCAACCGCCTCAGTTACCGACCGCAGCGACAGTCACTGCTGCGGGCGCGCTTCCCGTCCCGTTCGCTCGGTCGCACCCTTACATACATTTCGGCGCTACACTCGGGCTAACGCGCTCCACCTCGCTCCATGTAACTGGATGGATGGATGCGTGCGTTGAGTTCCGGGCGGAGTCCGCGGTGCCGTCGGCCTTCCGCTTGCAACACTGCGCCCGGTGGTTTATTAGCGTGCGGCCGATAGATGCAGCAGCCGGTCATACATATCCTCTCAGACCTATCTCGACGTGTCGGGAACGAACTTCGCACGTGAGCCCCCACGCTCGTGGGCACTTAAGTACATGGAACGACCCATCCCATGCACTGCTAGCCCAACCAACCAACCAGTGCACCACCCCGAAGTGTCGTACACAGACGAACCGGATCCATCGCCGATTTGAACGTATCTGTACCATAGTATCTTTCAATTCATATCGTTCCTATTTGCATACAAACGACAGATCGATACTCGCGGCTTGATGCATCTGTAAACTCAAAATCGCAAGGTTGCACATTACTTCAATCTTAAACCGGTCTATATATACATCAATTATATAACAGTACTTTAATGCATATGTTGAAAGTGTTCCAGTTTTGAAAACCAATTTGGCGCCATGACCAGTCCACGCATAGGTTGCATCCCTGGGCTGCTGGCTGGGTAGCCTCTGAATCCTTATAGCTGCTAGCTTGAGATACCAACTATCCGGACCGTTTCACAAAAGAATGGGCTGTGGGGTTTCCAATGCCGCTGTAAGTCCCGAAGAGACTTCGAAGGCTGTCGCTTGCGTCAAGGCTCAACATATTACGTGATGATTAAACTAATTATGGCAGGGCACTTCTGCGAGAAAGCCGCTGGGGCCGTCACCTGGTGCCTTGACAAATGAGGTGGGTTTGCTTTGACGTAAAATTTATCAACGCCAAGTTTATATAAACGATGATTTAATGCACGACCTTAGGGTGTAGTGGGCGATGTATCGGCGGGAAGGGCAGGCGATCGATCGAGCCGTATTCTTAGGCGGCGTCTGCCCGTGGCAGGCAGCAGTCGGGCTTACCGTTGGGGATGATCAGTACATCAGACCATTATTTGCTATGTTTCCGTCCAATGGCGTCCAATGGATTTGACCCCAGCGTACTCGTAATGACGGAAACCGGCATGCTTGCCGTACACGGAAACAGGGCTCGTGTCCCGGTGCGCTGCCTAGCAGGCGCGCTGTCTATCTAGCAGATGCGCTTAAAATTATCCTTGCTAGGACATCATTTTTGATGAAGTGACCGGACAACGTCTGTCGGCCCCAGGCGTCTCGCTGGAAGGCGACACCAAGTTCGGTACAACACGGTGTCGTAGTTCCCTAGGGTCGGCGGTTGCCCCGCCCGTTTGGTAAAGCGGGGGTATGAGGAGCCCCGCCCGCACAATATAGGAGCACACAGGTCACGTACGGGTGCGCTTCCTGCCCATGCGTGCTAGCTAGTTGCTGAAACACGAACGAGTTTGAATGCCAAGTTCGTTATCCCGCGGCGCTGGTGTCGTCGGTTGCAGCAAAGCGGGCCACAAACACGGCTAACACGGCACCATAGTTGCATCCGTCGTTGGTGCGTGCGTGGTAGCTATGCACAGGCAGGCCCAGCGACCGACTTGGGTAATAAAGCCTACTCGCTTTGGCAGGCGAGCTGAAGTGAAAGCAACGGGATTGCAGCCGGCGCGCGTCGTACGTACGGCACTCGGGCTCACTTTCCCTGATTACTGATGCAGACGTGTGTGCGTCAACGATCGTTTGCGCGCTCCGTGCTTGATGGCGTGCAAGTTGCTTTTGCCGAGATGTCAACACGCATGCATTTTTTGTATGCCCGCAACGCACACAGGAGGGCGCGACACCTCTTCACATCGCCGCTCGAAACGGCGATTCGGACACTGTCAAGCAGATACTGACGTCTGAGGAGGGGGTGGACCCGGACAAGGCGACCGAGGTCAGTAATTGCGTATGCAGCGTGTGTGCGTGGTGCCGGCAGGGTATGTATGCAAGTGAGTTGCGCAAGCCGTGCTTGAAAATTAATACACAATTAACAACAGCGGTTCCTAGCTGCATGGGCTGGGTTGGAATGAACAGAGAGGGAGGGCCAGGGGCGGATGGCGGGACTGAGCGAGGGAAATAAACGCCATGTTTGCCCGCCGGCAGACGAAGGTAATTGGATACTAGAGAGGTAAACAAAGGGCCAATCAAGGACGTTCGTTGTGATAACGGGATAGAGTGCGTGTGAGGTACGCCCAGTCATGGACTGTGCGTGGCGTGAACGTGTTAACAAGGGGGTAGGGGTGGTGAGGCTCGCTATGTCTGTCCGCTGATGGCCTATACACCACCCGCCACCTACCGCTTCATCAGTGGTACTATAAGGTACAGAGGATGCTTAAGTCGTGCAGAATTAATTGTAAACATAATCGCTCGTTTAGGGGCAGCACTTTGTTGCATCCTAGGGCGCCAAGTGGTGTCACACGCATGCCTGCTTACATGCGTGCATATATACATGTAGGACGGCAAGACACCGCTGCACATGGCGGCAGAGTGCGGTCATCTTGACGCTCTCTTGCACTTGCTCTCCGTGGGAGCGGACAAGGACAAAGGGGACAAGGTCGGTTTGTTATATGTGTCGGCGCTGGTAGTTGACGGGAAGTAAACGCACGCAGCTGTAGTAACCGGTTTTCAATCGCGGCCGGTAAAAAGATAGATAGAGACAAACGAGGGCGGTGTGCATAGGTGTGCATCGTGAGCTCCGTTAAGAAAAAAGGGGTGGAGTAGTGGGCGCAGAGGGGCCTGTTGCCACACTGCCGCTGCTGCTGATGACTGTGGGAGCGCTCCTCATTAATCGAACTGCTGTTTGCTGCTGCACCACCGTTCATTAGCATCTGTTGTATGTTTTCGATGTTATTGGCTCAGCAATGGCTTACCGTTCGATTGGTGCTTGTTGGAGTGCAATCTGCGGCCGTGTGCGGCACCTGCTTACATGCATGGACGCACGCATGCAGGACGACAGGACACCGATGTACATGGCGGCCAAGAACGGCCACCTGGACGTTGTCGAGGAGTTGCTGTCCATGGGGGCCAACCCGAACAAGGCGGACCTGGTCTGTGCGTGCGTTGCCCCTCGCTCTCCCATTTCTCCTTTCCTGCCGTTCCTTGCCCGCCGCTGCCCTCCACCCGGGCACACCCGGACACATCCCAATCCCCGCGGAACGTCTTTTCTTCGTTTCTTCGAAGCAAGTATATATGTTCCCTCATTGCTCGTTATCAACCTTAGCGCTGCCTCTCTTCCCGCCCATAATTCGGCCTCTAATCCGGCCGTGCGTGCGGCGTCCATCATTGCACTGTGCGTGTTAGCGGTACATGCACACTGCGCGTGCTTGCGCTGCGTGCCTAGCCAATCGCTCGCTGATGCATGTATCCGTGTAATCCGTGTCTGTGCCCGTGCACGTACACGCACGTCGTTGTTCGCAGGTTTTTGGTCATTGAGCAGGCGTGTATCTATCCCGTCGTTCGATCGGCTGGTTGCATGTTCTACATGCACATACCTTTCAAAATCATCACGTCGGCGCAACATCATGCATGCTTAGCTACCTCATCGTTCGTTTTGAACATGGTCGATGTAGCTAGTGCAACATCGATAGATGCGACACGCACGTACGCACATGCCGTGCTTACACATGCAAGTATGCACGCAATGCACGAAGGACGGCTGGACGCCGCTGCACGTGGCGGCCGCGAGCGGGCGTTTGGACGTCGTCAAGCGTTTCCTGTCCGATGACGCGGATTTGAACAAGGCCGACAGGGTATGTCAGTGCGTGATGCCGGCGTCGGCGGTGTGTATGTCGATTGCCGCTGTAACACGAGGCTGAAAAGCGCACTTGATGCTAAGGGGCTCGAATTCCTCTTACACTCTTCCCCCCTTTGGAGCGAACGTCCTCGGGCGACTCCAGGCCGATCTATATTACTGTCGTAGCTCGGAATGGAGGGCATTATTTTGTAAGGGCTGGTAGGTATCTCCTTCCCGGAGGTTATCCACCTTCAGGTGGGGAAAGAGCGAGTATCAAATGTGCCTCGTGTGCGCCAGTCCGTTGTTTTCGGGGTTCGACCCCGGGACCTTAGCCTCCTGGCAATTCGCACCACTGTGACACGAGGCTGAAAAGCGCACTTGATGCTAAGGGGCTCGAATTCCTGTTACAGCCGCTAGATAGCTGTAGTAGTGCAAGTAAGATCACAACACACAGCGCTCGGCGGCGTTCATGGGCTGACTGGGGAGAAATAGGTGGAAATAAAAGGAGAGGCGGCCCCTTCGTTCGCTTTTTTTGATGTACAATTGTACTCCTGCGAAGTCGCTTGAAGGGGCAGCCTGCCCCCCGCTGAGCGGCAGGTGTTGTGACCCGTCTTAACCAAAGACGCTTGCAAGCTCATGCTACCGATCTCGGATCACTCCAGGACTACTACACAGGGTTCCGAAGTGCCTGCATGTAAATAGCTAGGGCTAGTTCACACTGCTGCTGATTGACAATGCAAAGCTACTGGCATTTTGTTGGCAGCGGACATGCATCTAACTAGCCCTGTATTTTTGTCGACGGACACGTGGCCGACCCAGTCCCCTGCTGCTGCCGACCGTGTGTGAGGGAGCTCCTCCCCCTGGCTGCTGATGCGCCGCCAGCCACGCAACCGGCGGCCATCCGCCCCCGCCGCTCCCTAGTGCGTGCATCGATCGGTCGATAGTTTGATGGGCGGGTTGCCTTATGCATTACTTCATGCATGGTTTTGCAGGCAGGCAAGACCTTGCTGTACATCGCGGCAGAGAACGGCCGTTTGGGCGTTGTCAAGTACTTGTTGTCCGTGCGTGCGGACATACACAAGGCAGCCGGGGTGAGTATGAGCGAGGTGCCGGCGTCGGCGGGGAATGTATCTAGCTAGCTGTTATTAGCTAGCTAGCCGTGCAAGTCCACACACATCACATCAATTATGTACATGCGCACAGCGCTACTTCGGAGCAATCCTGGGAAAGTGTACCTATAAGGGAAGGCGGGGAGGGCCAGGGGAGGGTGCCGTACTGAAACGCGTTGCTGCTGGTTGGCCCGTATGCATTGGTGCCCCCGCCCTTCATTCTGAGTCTTCAGAACCGCTACCCGGCACCCCATGCAGCTATGTGGCCGGTTCCGCGCGTGACTGCAACTCGGAATTTGTGGCGCGTATGTATTTGCTGCTGGTAATATAAACATCAAACCGGCAGGGAGCGAGGCGGAGATGATGAGGTCGATTCTGTTGAATCATGCCTTAATCGTATCGTAGGAAAAGCTGGTAGCCGTCCTCCAGCTGGTAGGTGTCCTCAAGTGTAACGCCGGAGCAAGGTTGACATTTTCGGGATTCTCCCAGACCGACGTAACACTCCTCCCCCTCCTTGGAGGGCATGGACTTACCCGAACCTGCTTGTATGCATGCACGTTCGCAGGGCGACAGGACACCGCTGTATGTGGCGGCTAAGCATGGCCATTTGGAGATTGTCAAGCAGTTACTGGCCGTTGAGGCAGACAAGGACAAGGGCATCTGGGTCAGTACCTGGTGTTGCATATCTATTGATTTGCTGTGTCACTATTCCCTATCAAACCATGTACATATATATATATATATAGCGTTATACACAGCTTTTTCGGCGGTTGCGTGCTTGTTGCAGGCAGCACGCACGTAAGGTGCCCATGATTTCGTTGCTGGTTGCAGTCGCCAGGTCATGATTCACTCGTGTGGCCTTCGTAGGTGGCCGTTGCCCTTTCACTATCTTATACTGACCATGCATTTATGTATGGTCGAATCAATCGCAAAGAGGCGGATGTACGCGCAAGCAAGTTCGTGCTACTAATACACGCAAAGCAGTTTCTACTATCTATTATTAACGCGCACGACGTAGGAGGATAGATTGACCCCACGCGTCCATTTCTGAACGTGCACGAACATCCGAACGAACGAATGAATGAATGTACTCCCGCCTCGTCCGTTGTGCCTTTCGTTGCTTGATGTGACTGCCAGCCATGCATGCCAGCCCCGCCCCCTGCCGACCCTGAGCGAGTGTGCTCCGCTCACCGATTTCGCTCATTTCTGCACCGCCCGGCCGTCCGTCGCTCGGCAATCAAGTCGCTTGTCGGCGCGATGTTGCTTATTCGTACGTACGTGTAGTTTTATGGTGCGTGGAGCGCAATGGACGACATCATCCGCTTATAAGCACGCACGTTCGCACGCACGCAGGATGGCAAGACGCCGCTGTATGTGGCGGCCAAGCGAGGCCATTTGGAGGTTGTCAAGCTCCTGCTGTCCGTGGGCGCGGACAAGGACAAGGCGAACCTGGTCAGTTCGTGGGGTGGATATCGTGTAATATAGAATCGGAACGGGTCCACTGCTATGCGCGACGCTTGGCCAGTGCTCAACAAAATGGGTAATCACGGGAGGGGCCAGATGGATGGGCAGCAGGGAGGTACGGGATGGACATGTCAGGCACCGCCTCATCAGTTTATTTCGTTGTATACTTAGGTACGTCTGCGCCCGCCCTACCTGGTGCCAATATATGTTTAGGTATCAGATCTGTAGCGAATAAAATTGTTAACTACTGCAGTACGTAAGGTCTCGAACGTACGACATCGCCCGTCGGTGTTTGCTTGCTTGCCTCGGACCCTCCTCAAAAGCTTCTCTCCATGCAGGGTAAATGTAGTCGGTGTGTGCGTCTTTCCACCTATCAAATGCCTTTGATATCCCGCCCGGCTCCTCTTAATTCTTTTGCCCAAAAATTCCTGATTCGTTTGGCGCCTGATGGAGTGATGCGTTGGCGATAAGCACCTGCGTGCATACTTTCTACCAAGCACGCAGATAGCCTGGACACCGCTGCACGCGGCGGCTAAGAACGGCCGCCTGGATGTCGTCAAGCACTTGCTGTCCGTGGGGGCGGACAAGGACAAGGCAAACCTGGTCAGTCCGTTCGCTTTATTTATTATTTGCCGGCTTACGTAGGCGGAAATGAAGGAACTTAGCTATAAGATGGTTTTGATGCCCTCTAAAGAAGGCTCTGATAATAAAGTAGTGGTTTTATTAGCAGCGTCTGTGGGCACGCACGCGTCGCTCTTTAAGCAACCTCTCCAGCTTCTTACGGGATGGGTGGGTTTCCGCGCCATGGGTCGTCGGTGGGTCTCCGCGCCATGGGTGGGTCTCCGCGCCATGCATGTGCACGAGCTACAGTATGTAAACGCACGCCAATATTGCAAGGAAGCAAGCTCCATGGGCGCAAACGAAGGAGAGACTACTGTGGCCCCGCGCGCCGACATGCTTTGCATGGCTCATACATGTTAGGTTCAATGGCCGTCCGAGTATCAGATGTAGTCTGATTGCACCCTGACTCGTTGCTTGCCGCCTCCACCTGCCTCGTTGCCACCTGCTGGCCGTTTCCTGTCGCGAATGAATAAATGGGCTCTTCCGCATGTTCGCCGTGCTGATCGCTCGGCCCTCTGCCGCCTCTTGCTTCTAGTATTGTTGATGTGTATAACATCGGCGCACCATTTGTTTGATGGTTGCTTGCTTGATGGAATGGAATGGAACGCATGTTCCTCCTTCGTTACATGCATTAACGCAGATGGGCGAGACACCGCTGCACTTTGCGGCAGAGAACGGCCATTTGGCAATTGTCAAGCAGTTGCTGTCCGCGGGGGCGGACAAGGACAGAGCGGACAAGGTTCGTTTGGTGTACCGACGGCGGGGTATCCATACTATGTAGGCTGACGCTAGCTGTGCAAATCGCTTGACATAATATTAGTACCGTACGTACATCGCTTCTCAGCGCTAGGCAAAGAAGGGGTTGATGGGAGCAACCGGTGACCAGGTTGGGCCAGGGTGTATTATTGCAGGGCAAAGGAGAATGTCATCTACGTGGTGACGTGAGGGACAATGAAAGCTAGCGAAAACAGAGTTCAAGAAAGCAAGACCAAGGCGGCATGGCGTCGAGTGAAAAGCGGGCCAAAGGGCAACTTGATACGCCAACTTGGATACAACAATATTACCTCGACGTATTAGCTCCAATCACGCGGCAGACGAGGGAGGGGCTATAACACCGCGCGCCTGTGTACAACAGTGGTTAGTTCCGCGCGTTCTAGCTCCTCTGGTTACATTTGTTCGAAAACAACACGCCCTGCAACGACAACCACACTGCTACGACCTGCAAGGGACACCCGTTAGCATTTTGTTCGACGCTGGACCAGTGGCCGGTTGTTGCTGCAATGTCCGAACCGGCAGATGGCCGGTGGACACTGTAATGACCACTCCGTTGCAACCACCAAGCGTCCCACGCTGCCCACCCGAAGGGTGTACTCTCCCGGGCGGGCGGGCGGGACTATGCCCCGGCAGAGGGGCAACAGCAATTATTATAATTAGCAACAACGGCAGATACCGAGTCGCAACCCAGCCGCCGCTGAACAAGCTGCGATGGCTCTGCCGTGCTGTACCGTGGCGTACCACCGTACAACCGAAATCATTTCACCAATCGTCGCTAGAACCTGACTTCCCTGCTATTCATACTTCATTGCTAGAGAAGTCAACGTGAACTAACCACTGTTGTACACAGGCGCGCGGTGTTATAGCCCGCTATAGCGCGCGGTGTTATACGAAGCCCGCTATAGCCCGCTATAGTGCGGTGTTATAGCCCGCTATAACGCGCTGCAATACTCCATATCAATTCACTCCGTCTCCCTCCCGTGTGTTCGTCGCCTATTGGCTGGCCGCCGTGATGACTGCGCCCCTGTTGTCGCCCTGCCTACTGCGGGCGCTGCCGACCGTACATGCATGCACGTTTCCCTGCCTCCACGAACGACGCGGCCCTCCGACGCGGCCTCTTGCATGCTTTGTCATGGTGTCGGCGCAATAATCTTGCATTCTTCGTGTGGTGATTGTAAGTACGATGGGCGGCGCAAATTTCAATCCGTGCTATGCGTGCACGCTCGCACGCAGAACAAGAAGACTCCGCTGTACACGGCGGCAGAGAAAGGTCATGGGGCCGTTGTCAAGCAGCTGCTGTCCGTCGAGGCGAACAAAAACAAGGCGGACGAGGTTGGTTCGTTTTGCCGCCGTGGCGAGTTTGTCTGTTGCTACCAGACATGCAAGTTGATGCACATGGCATATATATACACCCATACATACGCATGGCGTTTCGGAGGTGGAGGGCGTAGTTTGTTTTTAGGGCGGCATTGGAGGGCGGGGATATGACAAGCAAGGGATTACCTTGAGCGCAGGCAAAAATAGGTAAGGGTGTCAAGCAATAGTACAGAATAACTTGAGAAAAGATCAGAGATCTTAGGAGGGCATAGTCGGGGGGATGGCTGAGTGACCTGGTGCAATCAAGGGCAAAACAAAAGATGGCTCGTGAGATTCGAATTAGGAAATGGCAAAGGCGGCGGGCGTAAGCTAATGGGGATGTAATCGCAATTATAGCTATTCTTAACTGCCCAGCCACTCGCACCAGTGCACGCCTCGTCCCGTACGTTGTAAAATTGTTGGCGGTCCCGCCGTTTGATTGACATCTATCCCACCGCTGCTGACCGGTCGTGAGCGAGTGTACTTGGCTGCGGGGACAGACGCACGCCCGGTCTTCGTTTCATCGGCGGCTCTTGCATGCAACGTTATATGTCGTCGGCGCGACAATGCCGCATATATGCTTCGTTTAAAACCTGTTATTGGCTGCAATGGTTGATATATATACCCGTCTGCCTGCATACATGCACACACGCACGCTTTCAGATTTTGTACATGGCGGCTAAGAACGGCAGTTTGAAAGTTGTCGAGCAGATGCTGTCCGTCGGGGCAGACAAGGACAAGGCGGACCAGGTGGGTTCGTTGTATGCATGTATGATTGACAGCATGCAGGGTGCGTACGTGGGTTGCTGCCAGACCGTACATAACAGCTTCCGAGTGAAGCAGCTTCACTCGGGGACGAGTGAAGCAGCTTCACTCGGAACGAGGTAGATAGGAAGGGCGGGGAGCGAGGGCAAGCGGAAGTGGCGGGCGGGGCAAACGAGGATGGCATGGCATACATGGCATGTATGCAGCCGAAGGTACGTAATAAGGGGTCAACGATGAGAGCGGGTACATATAGAGGTCAATTAAGGAGGGTAGTTAGTCATGGTATGGAAATGTGGCCGTGCTCGTACACAAGCTCAGTTGGCTGGGCTTTGCAACCTAACCCCGGCCTGGGCCCGCAGACCCGAGCGACCCCGTTGCTTCGTGCAATCAAGGACATCGTCAGTACAGAGTGCGCTCCTCTACCTGTTTGCTGCGCCGCCCGCCGGCTCGGAATTCCTAGCCAGCGGGCGGCGCAGCAATAACGCGCGACGATACCGGTAACATAACAAGCAAAGGAAGAGGACGTAGCCGGAGAGTTCGAACTCTCTGGCTACGTCCTCTTCCTTTGTTTGTTATGTTATGTTATCCACCGAACTTGGCCATTCCCTAAGGCATCGAGTCTGTGACCATAAGGTCGGTTCGATCCGTGTCGGGACAAAATGGACAAGAATTGGGGAGTCCCGCTTGGACAGCCCGGCTCTTCAGTCGGGTCCGAGTCCGGCCCCGGTGTAAGTGGCCTTGAGCCACGATTAAAGGGATAGGCCGAGATGTGCGCGTCAAGCGGGTCGGGCCAATGGGTCCGGCCACATACCAGGAGACGGTTTCGGGGGCCTGGTAACACGGATAGGGACCGCAGGCGGATACGTATATATACCTGCGTGAACAAAATACTGGTGACCAATGTCGACTCCCAACCCTTAAATCGGCGGTCCCCGTAACACACGCTTGGGCTTAGAGGTCCAGGAGTAAAGCTTTCTTTCTTTCTATGTTATGTTATCGTCTCGCGCGGCAGTGCCTCTATCGTTTGATGCTTGATGATGATGTGCCTTTGGCCGCCCGCACCTTTGATGATTTCCATTTTGCTTGCTTGCTTGCGCGCACACAGAGCGGCGAGACACCGCTAACCGTGGCGGCTAAATGTGGCCGTTTGGAAATCGTCAAGCACCTCCTTTCTGTGGGGGCAGACAAAGAGAAGCCGACTGAGGTCAGTACATATTTGTTGCCGATGGCGGCGGGGGCTACATGTTAATAGTTGCTTGGCTGTGCAACAAGGTTGCTACATGCTACATGCACACATCGCGACAGAACCTCGCTTTCATCTAGGTTTGGGAGCCGAGGGAGGACAGAAGATGGAGAAGATGGTAGCGTACGTAGCTGAGGGGAACGAATGGCATTACGAGGGTCAAAAATGCAGAGAGATATAGAGGTCATCGGAGTCAAGGAGTCGAGGTTGGACAACGAACGTATACGGTTGGATGGCTTGGACAAGCAAGTAGAGTACTGCTGGCAATTCACGGTGTACGGATTCATGAACCTAGATCTAGATGTTTTTATATGTCCAGCAAAGTGTTTTCGTGTTCCTACGTAGCCTCGTTTAGGTTTTACGGCCCAAACGGACAAAAAGGCTAATGCATGAGTCGTTCAACCGAAAACAAGATTGATCAAATACGCTAAAAACCACGCATGTTCGTTCATTGCGAAATTGTTCATTGCCGTACTGTACTGCAGCGAGCACGAAAGCGAAACCAAATTGCCCAAGAGTGCATACACGTGCGTAATACACGCCATCCAGTAACCTACTGACGGTAAATAACCGAATCGGACTTCTTGTCTTCGTTACAGACCGACGTGATCTCCCTGCTACTGCCCGCCACATTTATTTGTTGGGCCGCCCAGCTCATCTTGCATATATACCGGTGTATGTACATGCATGCTTGCGTGCCCACACGCAGAACTACAGCCAGACACCGCTGCTGATAGCGGCTCAACAGGGCAGGTTAAACGTCGTCAAGCACATGTTGTCTGTCGGGGCGGACAAGGACAAGCAGGACAAGGTAAGACAGTGCGCGGTTTCGCTCGGTGCGCGCAGGCACGTCGACCGGGTATGAACGTTGCTGCTACGTAGCCTTACTTGCAAGCAAGCGAGTCGATTCACCGTGATAATTACTTGCACACAGCGCGCGCTTCGGAACAATCATGGGCTGGGGATTGGCAGGTGGGGGATAGAGGGGATTGGTAGAAAGAAAGAAAGCTTTACTCCTGGACCTCTAAGCCCAAGCGTGTGGTAAGGGGACCGCCGATTTAAGGGTTGGGAGTCGACATTGGTCACCAGTATTTTGTTCACGCAGGTATCCGCCTGCGGCCCCTATCCGTGTTACCAGGCCCCCGAAACCGTCTCCTGGTGTGTGGCTGGACCCATTGGCCCGACCCGCTTGACGCGCACATCTCGGGCTATCCCTTTAACCGTGGCTCAAGGCCACTTACACCGGGGGCAGTGGGTAACGACGTGGGTGCAGATGCCTCATCGTGTATGTGTAAGGGGTGAGGTCGACGGGGACGAATATTTAGGTCACTACATACAAGCCACGGCCATATGGCGAATTTGAGCAGGGCGTTGACAGGGCTGTCCAGGGCCTGGTGTGTATATACTGCAGCGTTAGATACGGACCTGTGTGTCGCCATCGTGCTGCCGCCGCGCGCTAGTGACCGCGTGGGCGCCCCTCCTCCCACCTCGCTGCTGCGGGGTGCTGATGTATGTATGTAACCGCCCCATATCATCAGCCGATTCGCTCGTATCTAATGCACTCTATTGTGTATGTGTCGGCACAACATGCATGATGACATCATGTATATCGATGTTAATGCGTGTATATGTGTGCCCGCCCTTCATCGATCATGCCTGTGTAATCGACTACCATCGACGGTGCGCACCTTCTTTCATGCACACACGCAGTTCGGTCAGACGCCGCTGTACGCGGCGATAAAATACTTTCATGTAGACGTGGCCAAGCACTTGCTGTCCGTTGGGGCGGCTACGGACAAGGCGGAAAGGGTCAGTACGTACCTTGTGCCGCCACCGCCGGGCTATTTAGCTAGGTTGCTTGATGACGCTAGCCTTGCAGGTCGTTCGCTGCACGTTATGATGCGTATACACACAGCACCAGTTTCGGAGCGATCAAGGGCTCGCTAGCTACAAAGGGGTGGATGTGAATACTGCGGGAGGGGGGTCAGCGGGGGGATTGCACGCAGGGGGAGGTGTAATAATGGCTGGGGCCGTTGTGGTCTTGGCCGTTGTGTGGTTAGTGTGGTTTCCTATTACGTAGGGGCGCCCGGGTGGCATGCATATGCCTCCTGAGCGGGCCTTTCCGTTTGTTTGCTGTGTGATCCCCATTTCCTGGTAGTTTGGGCTCGGGTTGTGATAACAATAATAATGATAATAATAATAGTAATAGTACGCCGGCCGGAGCCTGGTGTGTATTAATAAGGGGGTGGGGAACTGAGGGGTGGCATTTTGGTGTCAGCGAAATTACGCCTCGTGACTCGTTTAGTGCTTCTTGATGGGGTGTTCTTGAGATGCTGCTGACATACACGCACGAACGCAGGACGGCCGGACACCGCTGCACGTGGCGGCTGAATACGATCATTTGGAGATTATCGAGCAGTTGCTGTCCTTGGGGGCAGACAAGGACGCGACGGACAAGGTTGGTGCGTTCATGGATGGTGTTGGCGGCGGGGATGGCCGGCGGGGTACTGCAGGGGTACGTATGCGGCAGCCTGCTGCAAGGCGTGCAAGCCAATGCTCACTGCGTACACCGAAAACATGTAAAACGCACGACCATGATGCATGGATACTTAGGTTGATGTCTAACAGCCAAGCATGCCCAGACATATGTGTGTATATGCCCGTGCGTGCACGTGTGCATCGTGCGCGCGGGTGCAACCGGTCCGCCGTGCGTGTCTTTCATGACGACCTATAAACATGCACGCACGCAGGAGGGCAAGACGCACCTGCAAACATATGGCGCATGTATACCTTTATATGTATAGTCGCGTTATTACAGATACATATTCGACCCAGCCACGCAGGTGTCCATCCTTCGTGCACGCCCTAGCATGTCTTGCTTGACTACCGCGGCCTCGTTGCCACCCTGCCGCAAGCAACTGCCCACTGTATGTGCCGACAGATCGCGAGCCCTCTCTTCCGTGTGCCAGCGACTCCCCGTGCATGCTGCTGCATGTTGGAGGCGGGCGCAGCAACTAACATCTCATCAAACATTCATTTGCGTGATGCTTCGTTATTTGATAATGCGCGATCGACGTACGTACGGGCGGATGCATGATACGCACCTGTCTGCATACCTGCGCGCACGCAGGAGGGCAAGACGCCCCTGCACGTGGCGGCTGAGAGAGACCGAGTACAGGCTGTCAAGCTGTTGGTGGCCGGGGGGGCGGACATGGACAAGGCGGATCAGGTCGGACGGATCGTTCGTTGTGCCGAGATATGGGCGGCGGGAAATGTAGCTAGCTACTACGTGTATATGTAGCCGTAAAGGTTAGCCAATGCGTGTATGTGAGATACACAAGGTATACAAGGTAGTGGTATGGAACGATCATGGGCTGGCTTGGGAACGCGGCTAGGGATTGGTGGGTGGATGAAACTTGCAGCAGGGAGGGCCAGGAAAGGATGGCGGGGACGAGGAAAACGTTCTTCATGAAAGTGAATTAGGATTTCTTCATCCAAGCATGCATATGCGCACGCATGTGTGACCGCACGCAGGCCGGCTGGACACCGCTGTACGAGGCGGCGGCGGCGCCTTCAGGATTGGGTGTCCCCGGCGGCCGTATAAAGATTGTCAAGGAGTTGCTGTCCGCGGGAGCCAACAAGGACAAGGCGAACCTGGTCAGTTTGTGGTGACCATATACGGCTGCGGGGTATGCAATTCGTTATTAGCTGCTAGCCACACATGAGCGCGGGTCGTTACACATGACATGCATATGTGTACACGCACACATACTGCTCATCGGAGCGGTCATCGATGGATGGGTGGGCTGGACTGGGAGGGGTGAATTGCTTGGCTGGTTAAAGGGCAGGGAGGACATACAAGAGGAGGCTGAAGGCGGCGGGGGCAAAAGGATATGGCACGTATATAAGCAAATGGAAGCACGGGGGTCGTCGATCAAGTAAGTGCTGTTTACGAGGGCGTAAACAGCTGTGCTAACCAGGGGAGAGGCGGTTGGTGGCAAAAGCGGGAGATAGAGCGGGCAGAGGGGTATGAAACAACGAAGGAAATAATGGTATCGATGATGATCTGTGTGCCCCAGTGATGACCTAGGTAGCGCGAGTGCATCGCGACTGAAACGGACCGGGACCACAGCCAGAACGAACTGACCCACATGCCCTGGCGCGCCTGTATCGACAACGAAGGGGCGGGGCACAGCCAGAGCAGGCTGCAGTCCTCATCATCGAGCATCGTTCGTCTGGCACTTCGTTTTTTACAATTAGCGCCTGCTCCGTTGCACGCAGAATGGTGAGACACCGCTGCATGTGGCGGCTAAGAGCGGCTACCTCGACATAGTCAAGGAGCTGTTGTCCGCAGGGGCGGACACGAACAAGGTGGACAAGGTCAGTTCGCACGAGGTGCCGGTAGTGCCGGCGACGAAGTGGGAGGATACATATATATAGGGTTTTATATAGGGGTTTTATATAGGGTTATATATGGGTATACGCAATAGGTGTGCAGAGTACAAACACGCAGAGCTTCTGAACGGTCTAAAGTACCCCCCTGATCGAGCGAGCAGGACCTGATGGCGCGTCCTCGGACCCGCCCTAAACATCCAACTGGCCGTCTGATTCGTCTATCTGTGCCTTATGTGTGTGTCTTTATGCCCGCATGCATGTCCCCGTGGCCTCGTGGTCCCATGTCCTCCGTCTATCTGCTGGGGGCGATCGAGCAGGATGGCAAGAAGCCCCACGACGTGGCGAGCAGGGACGACATCCGCCGCACCTTGCTTTAGAACGTCCCTCATCATCAACAGCAGTACGTACGTACGTACGTACGTACGGCGACTATACATGCCGATGGCCCAGCTATAGGAAGGCGGGCTTGCGTGCAAACACGTACGTACGGCGCCTCAGCTGTATGTCGATTGGGCGTGCGTAGGGCCGCCCCAACTCCCCTCTCCAAGGTTTGCGTGACGATCGGCTGTGGTATCGAGGACGCGGCGGCCATGGTTATCGAGACGCGTGTCAGCATGGCCTTGCTTGCTTGTTGTTGAACGGACCGACGGGCCGGATTATATATTAGTTGCTGGAGTTCCTTGCCGCTCTTTTGTCGTGAGCACGGCTAGCACGGCTAGCACGGGACGGCGCGCGACTGTCATGAACGTCAGGCAGGCAAGTGTATTTTCTTTGGGAGCCGCGCGCTCTGTGCGTGCGTGTTCGTGTGGCTTGCGCAGCTGCATGTTCCGCATCGTAGTTTTGGGACATTGGGAGCCGGTCTGTGCGTGCGTGCGTGTTCGTATGGCTCAGCTGTGTGTTCCGCCGTTGTACAGTGACAGATGCTCGTCCCAAACGAATGGTCATTTGACAGACGTTAGCCATGCCCCTACCTTGTCATACATAGACGGCGTGTGTGCGTTTCGTTACCCTGTTGTCTTGGTCGTTCGGCAATGGGAAACAGCCAGCAGCCGCTTTTCTCTTGGGATCGATATTGTTATACGTACGTTTGGTGACGACGTACAGAGGGACCAGACAAGTAATTAGGACCAGACGACTAATTATTATTGTTATTATTACTAGCTAACGCGGAACCAAAACCGGAGTTGAACGAGCGATGAGTTTTTTATTTCTCGTGTGCCCCAGCCGCCGTGCGTGCGTGGCGTGGGGTGGGCAGGCAGGTGATGACGGCGGGTAACGGCGGCGGGTGCGCAAGTAATGGCGTGATGAAACGGTGCGTATATGTAGTCGCGCGCAGTACGGTACTTTCGTTGCAATTGCTACAGGAAATCAATCGTCCATTAACCGTCGTTCCTCACGCCCATGCTCTATCTGTTGTTCCTCATGCTATTGACAAGCAACGTACGCGTATAGTTCCTCATGCTATTGATAAGCGACGTGCGTGTATAGTGCACGCTTGCTTGGCGCAGTTAAGCGGTGTTGACTTGCGTGGCAAGGCTCCGAAGCACTGGGTTACGGCAATTGTTCGGTAATGCCCGCGCGCGTTCTCAGGGCGCGCTGTCTTAAGCTGTTACTTTTGTAGTTTCCGGTTATCTTGATTTTGTTATTCGCCTTGGTCTGAATGTATACCGGCGCCCACGCAGCGGATGTAACACTCGAACGGCAAATGGTATGTGCATGTGCGTCAGCAGACGTCAACTGCTGTGTAATGGTTCTTCGCGGCAGCTTTTTAGCTAAGCGCCATTGCCGACACATAAACGTAGAGATAGAAGCGGGTTTTACTAACCGCCCCCTTAGCTCTTGCCTGACCGCCTGCGGTACTTGCGGAGGTACGTACTACGTAGGCGCTCCATCAGTCCCATACACGCACCTTAATACGCACATACATGCGGGGTCCACTGTACCAATCATCATTTATAATACATAAAACATACATATCTCAATTCTTGGTCAAAGAAATAATACCTAGCACGCAACAGCAACCTCGATTCGGCAGAAGCAAACATACAGCAGCATCGCTTGTTGACATTCGCTAGCTAGCCCCACCGCAGTGTTACTTGGATACCATCACCTGCTGTACACAGCAAGCCGCGCGCGTGAGACAAATTCCCTAAACCCTCATCAGACGGCCATATGGGCAAATAAAGGCAGCAGCAGGACGCCGTGTATGCCAAAACATCCTGATGGGCGGGCCGCCCTGTCAGGGCCCGCCTGATGACAAGATCGACCCCTGCACGTTGCATTGCTTGGCAGGCGGCGGAGATACGGTACACGGTGCCGCTGTATGCATGTCTTGTTGATCCCTTTGGGGTCCGCTGTAACGTTCATTCAATAATTTACCCATTCGTTCATGCATGTTCTGGCCGCTGAGGTAGCTAGGTGGTCAGGAGCGAGATTGTAACTCGATCGGCGAGGGGAGCGCGCCCTCCGTCAACCACCCGTGTGTAAAAGATAACTGAGCCGCGCGCGAGAAGCGAACGAAGTCCAGCGAAGTCCGTCCGCCACCGATGTGTATGTGTAAGCCTGCATTGCTTTGGACAAGTTGGCAACCGGCATGTTTGCCGGCCGTACGTACTGTCGACGGACCCCCGCCGGCGGGGTGTTCCTTCTACAACAAAGCACGAAGGATGAGGTCCCCGTTCGCCACATCCTTGGGCGTCTTGCCAGTCTGCTCCGTCCGTCCCAGCAGGTACGTAGAGGTCGGACATGCGTGCGCATCGATGAATAACGGCGACCACCCCGCCACCGACGACACACAAACGCAGGGCAAGGCGCGCGGCGGGCAAGACACAGAGGGCGCGTCAGCAGTGAGGTCTTCACCGATCGATCTATCAGGGATTTGGAAACAATCGGACAACAGCAACATATATACAAACTCGGCAATCAACCACGATTTCAAGAGCGCGGGCGGGCAACCGATTCCGCAGGCGGGTAGGCTAGCTACCATACTCGCAAACACAATAGATCACCAAGAGCCGGGCGAGTGGTGTCGCTGGTATATGTATGTGCCCCACGGACATGCGAAATCCAAACGCAAGGTGACGTGAAGACGAGTGCCGATGTCGGGGTGAAGACGACGATGCATGGAATGTATGTCCTCTGCTGCATGTATCCCGTCAACATGAAATCCACATGTTATCAACTCCACGTACTACTTAGTTGCGTGCTCATAGATGGAGCTACGTTGCCTGCCTGCATACCTACATGCCTCTGCTCCGATCGTTCGAAGCTAGCGTTGCGTTTTTATGCAAGCAGTGATTTGGTCGCACCGCTAGCCGCCGCGACCCGTATATATGACCGCCCACCCCCACCCCCAAACCCACACATCCTCGTCGCCGGCACCACGTACGTACATACTGACCGTGTCCGCCTTGTCCGTGTCCGCCCCCGCAGCCACCAATTCCTGAACGACCTCTAGGTAACCGCGCTTAGCCGCCAAGTGCAGCGGTGTCTCACCGTTCTGTGTGCAAGCACGGCAGGCGCCGATAGATCAAGCGCGCGCGTGCGCATATATACATGTAGGGTTTAGGGTTTTTAGCGCAAACTCCGTTGCACAGGCAGGTGCAGGCACACAATGATGAAGCTTGATACTTAGTCACGAAACTGCCACAGGGCGGTTTCGCTCCGCCAAGACTTGCGTCTAAGTGGACGAGAGTTCTAGCTGTATTCAAAGGTTCTCTGTCCAGCAAGCTGCCCTCCAGGACTATATGTCCTGTTGCTTAGAGGGCCGTAACTCTTTCGAAGGTCGTACACCTGGCGAGGCCCGAGTGCGCACAGTTGGCATCAGCCACCAACTGTCAGGTCGGCACTTGACAAACGGTCGCGCGTCTTGTCAATTGCCAAATTAATCAAAGTCCAATTCTACAACACACAACGAAGGCTCACATGCACTACATACAGATGACGCGAGCGGACGATGATAAGTACGTAGATATCGAGAGGAGAGACGTATGCATGCAGCGCGTGCGCGGGCCGAGTTTTTTGTGCACGCACTGTATTTATTCGCGTGCACGGCTGGCCGCGACCTGAACATACAGCCCACCCACCCGCTAGCACCTCGTTAGCATCGTACGCACTGACCTTGTCCACCTTGTTCGTGTCCGCCCCCGCGGACAACAGCTCCTTGACTATGTCGAGGTAGCCGCTCTTAGCCGCCGCATACAGCGGTGTCTTGCCGTCCTGCGTGCATGCAGTATCCGATCGATCAACCAAGCGTCAAACAAATGTGATCAGCATTATATATTGTTCCTTGACCGAGGGTAGGTACGTAGGTAATAATAACAATAATAGTACGCCGGCCGGAGCTTGGCGTGTATAAAGGGGATGAGGAACTAACTGAGGGGTGGCGTATTCACCCCTGTATGTATGCCAGCCCCACCGATACGTAGCTATCGACACATTTGCAGCGTGCATGCATGGGCGGCATGTGGGCGGCATGTATGTGGAAGCGTTTACAGCGTGCATGCATGGGCAGCATGTATGTGGACGGATACATCCATTCGTCTACCTTGTCTGTAAGACGCGATCTAACAATGAGTACTAAGAACTGAAGGTCGGAAACGCCCGATAGTCAGCAACTACCCGAGTCCTGAAAGGTGGTATCAAAAGATACTGAGAATGGCTGACGGTAGGGACTTAGTAGTGTGGATGTGTCGGAGCGTCTCCAGGGAGGTACGCCGAGAGGTACTGGCAGTACGCTTGGCAATACAGGTGTAACTGAAGTACACCGGAAGGTAGGAATTACACAGTTAGGTAATGGTATTGTGTACAGTGCGAAGCCTCGTGTTACAGTCCTCCCCACCTGGAGCGAGAGTCCCTGTGAGCTATGTGTTGCGGGCACGTTTGCCACGTGTCAGCATTCTGGGTTGTGGTTTGGGTTGTGGGTTGTCTTGGCGTTGTGCGGGGCTTTCAGGTTTTGGATGGGTAGCCCAGTACTCATCGATGGCGGATGGTGTGATGTCGTGTTCGGGCTCCCATGAATTGTGCTCGGGTCCATATCCATCCCACGCCACCAGAAATTCTAGGCGTTTGCCCGACTGGTGTTTTTTCTCTCGATGTGCGAGGAGCATTCGTACAGCCCAGTAGGGTCCATCATCCAGGACGGTAATGGGTCCTGGTGGTTGTCGGCCCTTGCTTGGCACGTGTGGTTTGAGGAGGGACACGTGAAAGACTGGGTGTATGCGGTATGTGGGTGGCAGGTCGAGCTTGACTGCTACAGGAGACAGCACCTTGGCGATTTTGAATGGGCCGATCCAGAGGGGTAGCAATTTGCTGGAGCCCGGTGAATGCAACCGGATATTTTTGGTGCTGAGGAGCACTTCCTGGTTGGCATGGAATTGACCCTCACGCCGGTCTTGGTCGGCGTACTTTTTGTAATAGTCCTGTGCCTTAGCAATGAACTGCTTAGCCCGCTTAAGGTTGTTCTTCATGTCGTCACAGAATTTCTGTGCGGCGGGAACGTGTGTCTCCATGCCCAGGAGGGCAGGCAAACGGGGTGTACGGCAGTAGTTCAGTTCGAACGGTGTTGCTTTGATGGAGGCCTGGTATGTATTGTTGATTGCGAATTCGACCATTGAGAGCTTGGAATCCCAGTCATCTTGAGCGGGATTCACGTAGTTGCGTAGGATCTCTTCGAGAACTCTGTGCATGCGCTCGGTTTGCCCGTCTGTTTGCGGGTGGTACGCTGATGATAGCCGCTGTTGTGTGCCGGTGATTTTGAGTATTTCTTTCCAGAAGTTGCTGATGAACTGTGGCCCCCTGTCAGAGATCACCTCTTCGGGGAGCCCGTGATGGCGAAAGACATTGTCGATGTACAACTGGGCAAGAGCCTCAGCTGTGACGTTTTCCGTTGTAGGGGCCACCCGAACCATCTTGGTCAGGCGGTCTACAAACGTGACTATGGCGTTGTGGCCCGCGTTTGTACGGGGCAAATGTGTGATGAAATCCATCGACACACTACTCCAGACGTGCCCGGGAATCTGGAGTGGCTGTAGTAGACCCGGTTTCTTCTGTGTTCTTGGCTTATTGCGCTGACACAGGGAGCATGCCGCGACGTAGCGTCCCACGTCGGCGGTGATATGTGGCCACCAAAACTCACGGCGTATCAGTTCCAGGGTGCGATCTACACCCCGGTGACCGGAGTAGGGGCAGTCATGATGCTCTTGGATTATACGGGTGCGAAGGTTGTGATGATCAGGCACAACCAGACAGCCATTTCGGCGGTAGTGACCATCACGGCCATACCGGACGCCATGTTTCGACAATGTGTTTATATTCGCAAAGTAGGGATCGTGTGTGTACGCCTCCAGTAGTTCATCAGGTAAGGTAGATTGCATCGTGTACCGCTGCCGTACATGGGCAGCGAGTACCGTGGCTGTGAATCGGCTCAGCGGATCAGCGACATTCACTCTTCCTGGACGGTATTCCCAGGTGTAGTTAAAACGCTGTAGATACTCAAGCCACCGAACCTGTCGGCGAGAGATCTTTGACAGGCTTTTCTGAGAATCCAGGAAGGTGTTAGGGTTATGGTCGGTTATTAACGTAATGGGTGGGCCTTCCAGATAGCAACGCCATTGCTTAAGGGCTTGTATTACGCCAAGGAGTTCCTGTTCGGTAGTGGTGTAGCCTCTCTCTGCTTGGGAGAATTTAGCGCTGGTGTAGGCGACAGGGCGTCCATCTTGTATGAGAACTGCTCCCGTTCCTTGCAAAGATGCGTCGCTGATAACCTCAAAGGGTTTCGTGACGTCCGGGAATGCTAGGATTGGCGCGTTGGTAAGCGCTTCTTTTACCCCATCGAACGTGAGCTGTTGTTCAGCTTCCCACGTGAACGGTACGGTGTTGCCCGTTAACTTAGTAAGAGGTGCTACTAAGGAGGAGTAGCCTTGTATGAATTTGCGGAAATAATTTGATAAACCAAGGAATCCTCGTAAGCTGGAAACATCATGTGGTGTTGGCCATTCGCGTACGACCTTCACTTTTGAGTCATCGACTTTCAAGCCGTTACGACTGACAATCATGCCGAGGAACTTCAATTCCTGACGATTGAATTCACATTTGGATAATTTTACTTGTAATTTTTCCCGTTTTAGGATGTCGAGCACGAGTCGTAGGTGCTGCAAATGTTCCGTCGGCGATTTACTGAAGACGATGATGTCGTCGAGGTATACAAGGACAAATTTGCCAATGTATGGTTGGAACACTGAGTTCATTACTGCTTGGAAAGTCGCTGGTGCGTTCGCAAGGCCCATACTTAGAACGAGGAATTCGTAGTGGCCAAATGGTGTGCGAAAAGCGGTTTTGTGCCTATCTTCTTCATTGATTTTTATTTGATGATAACCCGACTGTAGGTCGATCGATGAGAAGATCGTCGAACCTTGTAGAGCGTCGAAAAGATCCTCTGGGTTCGGTATGGGGTAGCGGTTTTTGATTGTGACTTTATTTAATTGTCGGTAGTCAATGCACATTCGCAGACCGCCATCTTTCTTTGCGGCGAAGAGGACCGGCGCTCCCCAAGGCGACGACGAAGGCTGTATAAGGCCGAGTTTGAGTAATTGTTCAATTTGTTTTTGAACTTCAGCTGTTTCCTGAGGAGATAGCCGGTACATTCGGGAGAAAACTGGTTTAGCATTAGGCTCCGTGTCGACGGTGTGACCTATGCGACGGTCTGGTGGCACGCCGCTGATGGGCTCAAAAACCGTTTGGTATTCATTGAGTAATTCCGTGAGCTGAGCTGCTGGAATGAGATCGGAATGAGGTTGTTGTACGGTGGGTTCGGTGGGCTCCGTGGCCAGTGCCGTACATAACTGAGGTGTAGTCGGGAACTTGGGGAGGGGTGGTGGCCCTGGTGGATTTGCTGATTGGGTTGGTGGTGTGTCTTGGGTATCGTTTTGTACCTCTCTTACCACGACCAGCATGCCAGGGGCATTTTTCTTGATAGCTCGTCTAGCTGCGCTAGCGCTCATTATTTCTGGCGTCGTGTGGTGTGCCAATGTGGCGCAGATGGCTTTCATTGCGGCTACACCCGCGTTTACCTCCCCACCTGGACTGGGTGCGTGCTTTCGGGAGTCCGCAACCAACAGGTATTGCTTCCTGGACTTGTTGGATGGTTTTGTAATAAGGCATGTCAGTGCCGGGATGTCAAGTTGGACCCCATTGGCTGTCATCCAATCCATACCCAGGATAAGGTCGATGCCAGGTATGAGGTCTGGCATGACGAGGGTGGACAGAGTGGTCGTGTAGCGCTGTATCTGCAGTAGTAAGTCGATTTCGCCGTGCAAGGGAACGAGCTTTCCATCGGCAATTTCGACACCTCCTAAGGGGGTCGGTCTGAGGCCTTTTGTATCTGGTAAGAAGGCTTTACGTACAATGGAATGTGATGCACCCGTGTCGATGAGCAGCACCGCTTGTTTGCCGTTGATTGTGCAAGTAAATTTGAGTGCTTTGTCGGGATTTGCTAGTCGCAGCTTGGGTGCCTGTGGTGGGTCGTACCACACTTGCAGTACATGCGTCGTACACATAGGCTGGTCGCATCCGGGCTGCCGTAGGATTGGGCTGCCCCGTGGGTATTCCCGCAATAAGATCATGCCATCGAGGCTGTTTTTGAGGCCCGCTGCGTTGGGTGTGATAAAAACCGCGCTGGTATCGAACGGGCTAAGAGCTTTGCATCGTCTGTAATGCCGAATCCAATAAGGGAGCTGGTTGTATGGTGCATTGACCCAGACGTGCTGTCCTGTGAGATTATGTTTGAAGTATGAGCGTGTCGGGGACGCATATGTGGCACAGAGAGCATTGGTACCTTCATTGTTACAAGCAGCATCAAGCGTGAACTGGCGACCAGTTGCTGCCTGGATGCTCTCAAACTCAACACGGCTGAAGAGCCAATCGCTGCTGGGGCGAGGAGACTTTGCGTCGATAGACACAGTTAAGTCCTGAGGCGCGGGCGCGGATGCCGGCCGGAGACCATGCTCCGAGTGTGCGTTTGGAATAGCGCAGGTTGTGTGAGGGGCCGGATGAGTGTTGGTGAAAGTTGCCGAGTCCGGCGAACCGCTAAATGGAATTTGCACGTTATTTTAAGATGCGATATTTTGATTGTTCGAAAGCCCGTTAGCTTGATCGTTTGGTTTAGAGCTGGGCGAGGTGCGGCCGGATGGCGCGATGGGCTGTCCCGGGGCTTGTGCCGCCGGCGCCAACAGAACTGTAAGATGCTAGGCGATACTGACGATAAGTTACGCAGAAACAATTCGGCGCGCCTCGTCGAGAGCGAACGGAGATATCAGAAAAAACTGATGACGTCCGAGTTGGCTTGCGTCGGCGCCAGCTCCATTGAGACTTAAGTTAAAAGTTAAAAGAAGGGATCAAATGAACGTAAGATAGAGGCGCGAACTAGTTCGAATCAATTCGCACCACTGTAAGACGCGATCTAACAATGAGTACTAAGAACTGAAGGTCGGAAACGCCCGATAGTCAGCAACTACCCGAGTCCTGAAAGGTGGTATCAAAAGATACTGAGAATGGCTGACGGTAGGGACTTAGTAGTGTGGATGTGTCGGAGCGTCTCCAGGGAGGTACGCCGAGAGGTACTGGCAGTACGCTTGGCAATACAGGTGTAACTGAAGTACACCGGAAGGTAGGAATTACACAGTTAGGTAATGGTATTGTGTACAGTGCGAAGCCTCGTGTTACATTGTCTGCCTTGTCTTTGTCCGCCCCCGCGGACAGCAGCTGCTTGAGCACTTCCAAGCGGCCGCCGGGGCGGCCATGACGTGGAGGCGCCGCCGCCGCCGCGTAAAGCGCTGTGCAGCCGGCCTGTGTGCGTCCAGGCATTCATCATCACGGATGGAGATGCGTGTCGTCACCCATACGTACAATGAATTTGATTCCATACAGTAATACGTAACCAACGAATGATAACTTGGTAAGGCAACACGCATTACATGCGTTAGGTTGACATAGAACGAACCGAATGCAAGATCGATAGTTGGGAGTCGCCGAGCGACGGAGCGAGGGCCGGGTGGCTCATATCAGCAGCCAGCCAGATGAACGGAGTAGCGCCCTCACGGTCGGCAGCGGGCGGGGCAGGCAGGGGGCAGCAGCCAGGTAGGCGGGTTGCACTCATCGTGCGAACTCATGAATCGATCGGGACCCAACATACATAACATCGATGGTGCGGAAATAAACATGTATGTGCGTGCAGGGCCACATGCCATGCATGTGCGTGCGTGCATCGACCTGCACGGCTAGCTATCTAGCTAGCAGCTATTAAATAATCAACATACCCCGCAGCCCATATCTCGGCACAACGAACGAACCGACCTGGTCCACCTTCTCCATGTCCGCTCCCGCGGAGAGCAACAGCTTGACAACCTCCAGGCTGCCCTCCTGAGCCGCCACGTGTAGCGGTGTGCAGCCGGCCTGCGTGTGTGTGTGGGGGGGCGGGGGGGAGGGGGGGTTCGTTTATTTATAGTTGCATTGCCCATCAAAATTATTGCACTCAATTATCAAGTAAGCGCTGCTGGATGAATAATGAGGTATTAATTATTATTATTATTACGATTGTTACTGCGGACCCTGCGGGTCATCGGTGACAGCCAACGGCGACAGCCGAGGCTTCCTCACCAGACACCGCCTAAACGAACTAGCGCCACCATGACCTTCATTTAGCTACGTGTCTGTCCCGCTCCTTACCCGGCCCCCCGCCGCGCGCATCGTTTGGTCCTCTACCCACTCCGCCCCAACCTATCTAGCGAACCCAGGGTCGCTCCAAAGGGTTACTGGCGTGTGCAAAGTGAACACTACTGCTGACTTGCACGGCTAGCACGCGCACGCAGCAATAATCGGCATATCCTCTCCTCCCTCATCGCCGCCTGGACCACGTACGTACGTACGGACTTACGTCGTCCGCTTTGTCCTTGTCCGCCCCGAGTGCCAGCAACTGCTCGACAACCTCCGAATAGCGATCCGATCGAGCCGCCAGGTGCAGCGGTGTCTTGCCGACCTTCGCGCATGCGGGTAATGCACGCGGACGGGCAGGCGGGTATGTCAGCAGGTCGGTATCTATGTCGCTCGCCCATACATAAGACTCCATCGAGCACTAGCAAACGAATGAAGAGGCATTTGGTTCGCTGACATACACAAGACACATTATTCCAAGAAGTAAGGATGAGTGGTCGGCTAGGACCGGGGCGGCGCATGCAGCTAATAACGCACATGCACAGGAGCGCACGCACTCGCTCGTTCGCCGTCGTCGGCAGCGGAAAGAGAGCGAGCTACGCAACTAATAACGAGGCAGGGCGCTGGCAGTCATGGCTGACACTTCATCGTTCCGTCAAGCAAAGGAACGAAGGAACTCGATCGTGCGCCCTTAATACGGCGGGGACCGCGGGCGGGGAAGGGCACTCATGCATGCGGATGGATGCAGCGGCAGCCGCCGTCATTAGTTTCGTTGTGCCTGGGTGCGGGGGCCGATTAGGCCGATGGGTGGAGGAGCCCACGCATCCAGGCACAAATCAATGACGGCTGCCGCTCGCGCTGCTCCCTCGGCCGATTGGGTTTAGTAGTATATGTAGTCGCGTCCAGACATACGTACGCCGTATGTACGTCCAACCAACCCCCGTTACCCGCCGCTACCCTTCCCCGGCGCCACCAGCGCGGCACAACGAACTAGCCTACCTGGTCGACGTGGTGTGCAGCCGCCCCAACGGATAGCAAGTACTTGGCCGCGTCCATGTGATAGTGTTGAATCGCCGCATACAGCGGTGTACGGCCGTGCTGCGTGTGTGCGTACACGCGCGCGCCGCCGATTATATATTTAGATAGGTTATCGTTCACCAGCCAAAAGGAAAAAAGAAAGATGATGCATTGTTGCAGAGGAAACTACTACGTACACCATGTCATGGGACGAGCTGGGCGGGGGAGGGCTGCCAATCAAACAGGTGAGCTTCGGAGTGCAATCAAAATTGGAAGCGGCGGGGGGCCAATATTCAATTAAATACCCACCAAATAATAACCTGACTGTTACCACGCCGTGGTAACAGATAGTTAATATTTGGCATATAATGCTATATATACATATAATGATGGGCGCTAGTCTCGTCGACTCCTGTTAATGCGGTATTGCAAACCAGTGCTTTTGGGCGTTTTGTTTGCCCTTGGGCCTCCGGCTCGTATGGGTATGTGCAGGTATGGGGTTACGCACCCCCAACCATGTAACACACAACAACAACAACAATATAATGATATATACATGAGTTGGATGAAACAGATATCGTCTGCCAGCTGGTCCTTTCCTGATACGTCATAAACAAACAGGCCGCCGACAGTTGTGGGAATGGCATATATACGACAGCAGCAACTGAGTTGTGTGCAGTCAGTGGAACTTTTTTCTACGCGTCAGAAAATAAAATGCAGCAGGCGCTCTTCAGAAGTTTTAGAATGCGCTCGCATCGCCAGCAGCAGCCTTGCTTTTTGACACATACACATAGGTACCCTGTATGGCGAAAATGGATCAGGTCTGAGGGCTAGGACGGCGTCACCCGATATTTACATATACATATAAATATTACATATATATATACATACATATATACACGTATATATATACAAGTAATAAGCCCATCTAAACACGCGTTTGTTTCGTGCTGCATGTGTATGCTGCGTATATCGACTTGCACGGCTGCATGGCTAGCGACCTAGCCACATACTCCGCGCGCCGACGGCCGTTGGAACCGTGAACTGACCTGGCCGCCCGCCTTGTCCTTGTCCATCCCCGCGGAAACCAAATACTTGACAATGTTGATTTCGCCCGATCGAGCCGCCAGGTGCAGAGCTGTCTCGCCACTCTGCGTGCATGCCGTACGTACATGTGCGCAATTATGTATGTATTATATACAGGAATACAGGAGCGAGGATTATATTCTTGGAGCCGGATGCGCGACGGAGGACCGGTTGGCGCAGCAAACAGGTGCAGAACAGCATCAACAGTCGGCAGGGCGGGGGGACGGGGGGAGGGGGGATGGGGCAGGCATGCGCCTACCTAACCGATATATACCACCTATATACCACGCCGCCGTAGGCACTTGATGTATGCATGTACGTGTTTAGAGAAAGAACCGCCCGACCCAAACCAAGTACCAAGCAATATACGTAACATGTTCTAATTCACTGCGAATTGGAAAACATAAAAACAGTAACAAATAAAGCAGCCGCGCCACCACCGACAAAAAATCAAACAAGACCCGGCAGGAAATGGGCGACCCAGCAGTACCCGAACCGTGTACGTACATGCTCACCTCCGTTGCCGTATCCTTGTTCGCCCCTTTGGATGCCAGGTACTTGATAATCTTCAAATGGCCACAACGCGCCGCCGCGCACAGCGGTGTCTCACCGTACTGTGTACGAGCAAGGGCGGGCGCGATACCAAGGCATACAAGCAATGCACTCCATCAAGCACGCACCAAACGAATGATGAAGCATTGGTAGGTGGTGCGCAAACAAATACAGCAATGCAAGTTAGCGGACGGAGCCGCGCGGAGGCAGGGCATGGCTGGCGGCGCACACCATGTGACTGCTAGCAAGCAAACAGGTGGAGGGGCGCACCGACGGAAGAAGGTCTGAGGGCCCGGACGACCAGGCAGGGCATCAAAGTTCCAGCAGGCGCAAAACGGGCAGGCAGCAGGTGCACGCACCAAGGTGACGTGAACCTGCCGTGAAATAAAACGTGCGTGTGTGCGCGCATACGGCAAAGGCAAAGGCAACGCCGTGCGTTGCCCGCCTGCTATACATGACAAATCACGCCCCCGGTTATCTCCTAAATCCACCCAACCCCTTTCCTTCACCTGCCTAGCCCGTGATTGCTCCAAAGCACTGTATACACGTAATTCCATTGACCTGCACTAGTGCACTAGCAGCAGTAGTACTACTGCTGCTGGCGGAAATAAACCCACTGCAGGCAGTAGGTGAGAGCTGCACGGGCCAGCCAATAAAGGCTTCTCAAGATGCCGGGACATATATACAGTGCTTCGCACTGTACTTAAGGCGTATTGCAGTCCAGTCTACGCCATCTTCTACACCACGAACACCACACGCACACCACGCCGACGGACGCCTGCAGGACGTACTGACCTCGTCCACCTTGTCCTTGTCCGCCCCCGCGGACAGCAGCTGCTTGACGATTGCCAAATGGCCGTTCTCAGCCGCCCTGCATATGATCTGCGTGTGTGTGTGCGTGCATGCAATGAGCAGTGCACGCACCCATGCAATAAGTCATCAAGCTCCAAGCGAGTAAAGAGGCCTTACTGCTGTCGATTGCGCCGACGACAGACACCCAATACGCACATATAAAACCCTAGCCTGGCAACTTCAGCGGAAGCGAACGGCACGGGGAGTGTACTCATGCAATTAGTTATTAGCCAAAACCCACATAATTACACATGTATGTATGGGCGCGCGAGGTTTCTGTTTGTATGTTTGAAGCGACTACAGCCTTACCGAAAGCTAAGACGCGCACGGCGCCTTGCCATGCCCCTTCCCCATCGCCAACATGTCCCCACAAGCCAACTAATGCAACCTATTCCATTATTCCTCATCTTATCTTACTTCGCTAGCCATCGTGTCGTCCTTTGTTGAGCCAAAATTCCCGCTCGGCACGCCGGTCACCTAGCAGCTACCCCCGCCGTCTATGCGAGCGAGCTCCGTCCGAATTATTGCAGTGCAAAGGACATGTGCTTGTGTACGCAGCATGATGAAGGACCATCGACTTGCACGGCTAGCAGCAACCGAACCATTCGGTATTTATCTTACCGCCATGCCTTGCCGCCGCCGGCACAACGAACGTATGTACTCACCCAGTCTGAATTGTCCAATTTAGCCCCAACGGCCAGCAACTGCTGGACAATGGCCCAATGGCCGCTCCTAGCCGCCATGTACAGCGGCGTATGGCCGTCCTGCGTGCGAGCGAGGATGCGTGCATGTAAGCAGATGTATATATGACGCGCACTCACGCCGTCAAACATAACATGAATGATGCGGTATTGCTGCGCGCGCCAACGACAACGTACGGATGGCCATTTCGGACGGAGTCGCGCATGCACCCGCCCATGCGTGCATGCTGGTCGATCGATCGGGACGTACGTACGGAGAGCGAGCGCACTCATGCGGATTATGCATGCCTCCATGCATCTGTTCTCAACGTTTTCCAACGAGAGCGACACCCAATCCCCCGAAACGATTTCAACCTGCTGCCGGCTCGCTCCATCGTACCGACCCCTTACCCGCTTTCGGTTCCCCAATCCATACCCGCTTTTGACAGCTCCGAAACACTGCACGCAGCGAGCGAGTACTGCACGGCTATCTATCTATCTACCTACGTACGCACACATACAACCAGCAGCCACGCGCCGCCGTCACATACAATGGACGGACCTCGTTGTTCCCTATGTCCTTGTCCGCCCCCGCGGACAGCAGCAGCTTGACAACTGCCAAATGACCGTTGTCTGCCGCCAACTGCAGCGGTGCAATGCCGACCTGCACGCATAGGTACATACATATGTGTGTGCATGAACGAAAACCGGAAAATGAGCGAATGTGAAATTGCCCTACATGAAACCCTAGAGCAATGCACGACAGATGCTTCTGCTGCCGACGTACGTAGAAGCACACGTAGATAGTGGCATATTTCCACGCAACCACGCAATAATCAAGGAAACATACACAGGTGTGTACACATGTATGCTGGTACGTACGTACAGATAGACCTTGAACACAACGCATTTCCCTCATCCCCGCCATAAATCCTCCGTCCTGGCCCATCCTCATGTATATATCATTATTCCACCAATCCCTCTTAACATCCCTCCCGAGCCCATTCTTAAGCCCATAACGAATCGCTCACTCCGCAAGTGCATCGGCTTGATTGCACGGCTACTTGCCTAGCAGTTACTTATAACGATATAAAGTTCGACTTCCGCTCGCCGCCGCCGCCGGAACATGGTACTGACCTTGTCCATCTTGTCCTTGTCCGCCCCCGCGGACAGCAACTGCTTGACAACGTCCAGGTGGCCCTTCTCAGCCGCCCTGTGAAGCGGTGTCCATTGGATCTGCGTCCTTGCAAGCAAGCACGCAGGTGGGAATGAACCGCCAAAAGCATTCCATGAGAAATCATCACGCAGGTAACAAACGCATCAGCAGGCGCGGTTGCGCCGGCATCCCGCAGAATGCAAGAAGAGCCAGGTACCGGTCGCGCATCAAGCAGGTGGTAGAGCGCACTCACTAAAATGATCCTACCTGCATGAATTATTCAGGGGGGCGTCTAGGTCGGACGGAGGCCACAAATGTGCAAAAGGGCATAGCCAGACAAACGCTGAAGTACGGTGGCTAAGCGTGGGTAATAACATGTAAATAAATACGACATCATGCTATGCAGTTGCGTGACGATGTCGCCGCGAATGTGATATCGTTCCATACCTCGTCACATACAAGGGCAGGTGCATATATCAGCATGTACGCACGTTCAGCAACTGCGACTATGTATGCCTGACTATTCCCCTCCCCCGTCCATCTATCTGTACCCGCCCACCACGCACACCACAGCTTACCTCGTGTATGTCCTATTTTGTCATTTACTAGGAATCGTTTACTAGGAATCGTCCCATACGTACGCATCTATCCGTGCCCCGATCCCTTACTAGTACTATAGCCCTTGACCGCTCGCTTCGTAGCAAGCGCTGTGTGTCTGTATGTATGCAGTATGGAGCGAGCGACCTGCACGTGCCTCCGTACGCCGTACGCACGTACGTGCGAGCAGCTATCTATATTTACTCCCTGCCGCCGCAGCCAGCACAACAACCGTGCTTACGCAGTTCGCCTTGTTTGTGTCCGCCCCCACGGACAGCAGGAGCTTGACAACCTCCAAATGGCCTCTCTTAGCCGCCACGTGCAGCGGTGTCTTGCCGTTCTGCGAGCGTGCGTGCATGCAGACCATGTATTTATAGGCAGGTGCGTGCGTGCCACCCATTATTGCACACCACAAAGCAAGGTGAGCACCAGATGAACACATACCGCCACGTACTGACCCACTCAGCCTTGTCCTTGTGCGCCGCTCCAACGGATAGCAACTGCTTGACGACGTCCGAACGGCCGTTCTTAGCCGCCACATACAGCGGCGTCCTGGAGGTCTGCGAGCATGCGCGGGTGCACTTGATCATCAAGCACCAAACGGGCGAGCGAACGAGCGACGGTAGCGACGGGACCTTGCCTGCGCCCTGTTGCCCAGACAACATCCATACATGCATAACAAGAGTAGTGCCGTAGCAAGGGCCGGCGGACGGAGGACCCTAGAGGAAACTAGTAATGGACCCGCCCCTTGCTTGATCAGGGATGATATGATAACGCACGTTTATTGGTCAAATTCGTCGGCGTACCTGGAACCACCCTTAGCCCCGCCAGCTGCCCCTGACCCTGCCCCCATCATCAGTCCAAGCAGGCTGACCCCATCAATCCCCATTTACATAACTTTTATTAAATAAATCCACCGATTCGTCCCTGGCGCATAATAATCGCTTCCCCTCGCTGTATGTATTGACTTCGTTGCACGCACAGCTATCCAGCAGCTATCAACGTATGTTCTCGCCGCTGACGTTGGTAAAACGTACGTACTAACCTTGCTTGCCTTGCCAATGTCCGACCCGGCAGAGAGCAACGTCTTGACAATGTCCGCATGGCCGCTCTCAGCCGCCACGTACAGCGGTGTTTGGTCGTCCTGCGTGCGTGCAGCGAAGCGTGTCAATTCCAAGCGGAGCCGGCGCAGGGCCGGTTTGCGCTGCAGCCAGGTGGACAAGCGCACGCACGGTACGTTGGCAGCGGCGGGCCGGGTCGGCTACCTACAGGGCTACCGGCAGTCATGGCATGCAGGCAAATAAAAAAGGACGACGGACGGACGGACGCACGGACGGACGGAAAGGTAGGTGTGCACTTCTGCGGATGTATATATGTACGTAGCGGATGTTTGTAGGGCCCTGCCAACCACGCACTTTCAAGGCCGCCACTTATTACACGGGGGCGGGGCTGTCCATCCAGTCGGGACTCCGTCCCCAGCCAGTTCTCATCGTCACCGTTTTGCCACGACCCGGTTCAAACGTGCGACCTAACAGTTTAAACGGTCGCGCGCAACCTTGATGTATGTATGCAATCGAATTGAGAATGCGCAGTAGTTTGATCGCTCGGTGGCAAGGAAACAACCTTCATTCCCCGCCGCCGGCTGCCGCCGGACCACGTATCTGACCTTGTCCGCCTTGTCTACGTCCGCTCTCACGGACAGGAGCTGCTTCACAATGTCCAGGTGGCCGTTCCTAGCCGCCACATACAGCGGTGTCTTGTCGTCCTGCGTGCGTGCAACAAAGCGTGCATGTCATAAATAAAGCAAGGCCGCCGACATGTCAAGCAGTGCAAAAGGAATGAGCCGGAGGCGAGCGAGGGGCGCACTCTCGGTCAACAGCTAGCGGCGGGGCTGATTAGGCTGATGGGTCGGCTACGCGGTCGCCGAGCGACAGTCGTCATGGCAGGCAAGCAAACAAAGAGCTAGATAAATGTTCTCTGGTGAATAGCAAACAGGCTGCCAGCCATTACTTCAATCTGCATTGCATTACCCAGTGTCGGCTTGCCATCGCAATAAAAACAAAAGACTATGTACCTGCGGAACCTCCCCCCGCAGCTACGTGGGAGCATGTCCACGCACCAACCGAAAGAACAATGGTAGGTACGCACGTAACGGTACGCATGTAGACTGACCTGGAAGCCACGATGAGGAAGCAACCGAGCAGCATGCGTGTGCGTATGTGCACGAGCGCAGACACGGGACATGCATAAGCGAGTGAGAACTCACGGTCAATGGGATACATACGATTATACTAGGTTATTATTAATAGTTATTAACAGATAGATCGATCGAGGCGTGTAATGCTGCTGGCGGTTTCTTCATTTTGTTGATCATATAGACGCGAGAATTTCGAATGCAATTGAACACAAGCAAGCGCGCAATTGGCGGCCTGATACCAGCAAGTATCCTGCATGACGGAAATATAGGAAGCGCGTCTGTGGACTCAGAAGTAACAAAGATGCCGGGCACCAATTCCTCCCCAGCAGCTTGTTATCCGTCCGTCCAACGCGTTGATTGTGTGTGTCATGCGTATTGACTCCGTCCGTCGTACTGCTGTATACGTAGATGCAACCTACATTATTATTCCCCAGCCAACGACGCTGGCACCCCGCACGTACTGACCTTGTCCGCCTTGTCCCTGTCCGCCTCAACGAACAGCAACTGCGTGACAACCTCTGAGTGGCCGTTCTCTGCCGCCATGTACAGCGGTGTCTTGTTGTCCTGCATGCGTTGGGGTATTGTACGTACGGGTTGGGGTCTAAAATCGTGATGAGGACGGATATACAATTGCAGTGCAAACCACCATCCTTAGGTAGGCGGGGGACACGTGATATATATAAAGCATGCCCGCCGCCGACAAAGCCGGCACCTGGTGTACGTGCGTACTGACCTCGTCCACTTTGTTCTTGTTCGCCCCCGCAGACAGCAACTGCTTGACAACGGCCGCATGGCCGTTCATAGCTGCCATGTGCAGCGGCGTCTTGTTGCCCTGCGTGCGTGAAAGCAGGCGCGTGCCGCCAATAGAATTAATTCATCAAGCACCAACGAAATGATGAACGATGAGTCATTATTATTGTTGCGCCGACATCATAACATTAAAAAGGGAAGCTACGTCACGGAAGGTAAATAAACACCCGAGCGATTAAAGCGGTGTGGGCGTGCGCAGTAGGTGCAGGCACAGGTGCTAAAACGGGCGAGGCTCGCGTACCTGCTTGCGGTCTAAGTAATACATTGATAGTTGGATAAATCGAGGCGCGTGCAGCAAGTACGTCTACACTTTTGCACAACTTCGCTATAGTCATCTGGAGTACTATAACAAATTAATTGCGACGGTATCTGGACGTAGCTAGGGCAAGGCAGGCACGGAGGATACCAACACATAGACACACTCGCTGACCGACATTCGTTCATGCGCGCAAGAAACAAATAAATAAATCGGCGCCCTGCGTGATAATAACATGCCATAACCCGCACGCCGAACGAATGGATGGACGCGGGTCTGCTGCTGAGGGCTCGGGCATACGTACTATACGTACGTACAGGGCGGGGCAACTAACAATCGTAAAAGACCCAGTCGAAGACAACACGCGCTCGATCGGGCATGACAGACAGAACGAAGGAATTGCGATATCATTAATCAAAGATGTAGTCATATGCATGCTTTCATGCCAATCTATAACAAGCAGGGGCGGGGGCTAGCTATCTACGTGCGTATTTACTTAGGAAATGTGGCGACGAATGACAAGCCCGCGCACTCTGTAACGACGCGTGTGGGTACTTAGCGTACAAGTGTAACCACTGCGGAAGCGTAGGATCAGAGTCTAGTAGTCTTGGCGTAGTGAGGAAACGATCCTCAGTCGCTAGGCGTAATAGCGACGGCACCCGCCCTACCCGTGCGAGCCTTTATGCGCCTAGGCCCTCGCTCAGGCCTAGTACCGTACTTCGGCATGTAGCGCGTGATACCATAAACCCTACCACGACGTACGCCCCGTAGTGGAAGGTGTCTTGAAGGTGATCCTTCCGTATACGGTCCTTCCGTATACGGTCCTTCCGTATACGGTCATAACCGTATACGGCTTCCCAGGCCGATAGCTCTGTGGCTTTGTGTCGCGATGCGTGACGTCCTTAAGTATTTCTTAAGTCCGTAACATCCGCGTTACACTCCCCCCCCCTGAAGCGAACGTCCCGAGAGCTCTGTGGCCCAGGGGTCATCAGCCATCAGCCATTTACCGTTGTTGTTTACCCAGCAGCCGTCGTGATTTCCGAGTGTCATCAGCACCCTGGGGCGGCTGCGGAACGGCCGATGCATCTTGCTTCTCCTGTTGAGGCGGAGGGGCCACTTCCCTGGCCCGGTTTTCCTGTTTTTGCGCCTTGAGCGCAGCATGACAATGCTCCTTGCGGCTCACCTCAGGCAGGCGGGCTTCGTATGCTTCCACCAGCTGTTCCACCGGGGCGGACTCCCGTAGCGAGTCGTCAGGCTCCCAACTGTTTTCAGAAGGTGGGAAGCCCTGCCATTTGACAAAATACTCGCGCCTGTATCGGCCCCGACCGGCACTGACATCTCGGTGATCCACGATATCATCTACCATCCAGTACTCATTTTCACCGATTGTGAAGGCTGGTGGCGGCGGAGTCCGGCCATCCCGCTTGTAAGGTTTGAGCAACGAAACGTGGAACACTGGGTGTATCTTCATGTCTACTGGCAAACTGAGTTTGGCGGCCGCGGATCCAACCATCTTCTCTATACGGTACGGACCGATCCAACGCGGCATCAGCTTGCGCGTCCCAGGGGACTTGAACGTAATGTTCTTCGTATTGAGCAACACCTCTTGACCCTCAGAGAAGGCGACAGCTTTCCGTCGCTTGTCGGCATGCTTCTTCTGATGTTCCTGCGCGACTTGCAGGCACGCCTTTGCTCTCGCGAGTCGTTCACGGAGGCTGGACTCGAATCGTACAGCGCCAGGCACATTACTTTGTAACCCAAGGTCAGCCGGGGTACGCGGCTGCCTCCCACCGTTCAATAAGAACGGGGTGGTGCCAATAGACTCCTGCCAAGCATTGTTTATCGCGAACTCCACAAGCGGCAGGTGGTCTTCCCAATCATCATGTGTGGGACCAATGTAGTGCCTGAGTGTCTCCTCTAGGAGTCGGTTCATCCGCTCGGTCTGGCCATCTGTTTGTGGATGAAACGCCGTACTCATATAGCAATGAGTCCCAAGCAGGCGCGTTACTTCCTTCCAGAATTTGCTCGTGAACCGTGGATCGCGGTCTGAGACTAAGTTTCTGGGTAGTCCGTGTTGCTTGAAGACAGTGGACACAAATAGGCGTGCCAAGTCTTCCGCCGTGGCGCTGGTGTGCGTGGCAGCAAAGTGGGTCATTTTGCTGAGCCGGTCCACAAACACAACGACAGCGTCATGCCCGTTTTTGGTGGTTGGCAGCTGTGTGATCAGATCCAGGGACACGCTTTCCCACACTCCCTGTGGAATCGGGAGAGGACGCAGTAGGCCCCCGGCTTCCTGTTTAGGGGCTTGTTTTGCTGGCACGAAGGGCAAGCTGCAACGTATCGTTGTACGTCTGTGTGGAGGCCAGGCCACCAGAACGTTCGCGCGATTGCTTCCTGGGTGCGATTTGCACCACGGTGCCCACTGAACGGAGTGTCATGGTACTCCTGAATAATTGACGTGCGCAGCGCGGGGTCATTGGGTACGACTATCTGATCTCCCTTGTACCAGAACCCATCTTCCCGTCTTTTTAACTGCATCCGTGCTGCCTTCGGTTTTCTTCCTGAGAACCAAGGGTCTCCAGCATACCCTCCACGTATCCGTTTGCCAAGGTCGCCGACCGTTAGGGCCCCGGCAAGCACCGTTAGCACCGTGTCATGGATCCGACTGAGGGGGTCAGCCACGTTGATACGCCCTGGACGGTATTCCCATTTCATACCGTTGAACCGCTGAAGGTATTCCATCCAGCGTGCCTGTCTGCGAGACAGCAACCCAGCTCCGCGCTGCTCATGCAAATAAACCAAGGGGTGGTGGTCCGTAACCAGAGTGAACTCACAACCCTCTAGGTAACAGCGCCATTCCGTCAAAGCGTGAATGACTCCGAGGCATTCCTGATCCGTGGTTGTGTAGTTGTGTTCAGCACTGGTGAACTTCTGGCTTGTGTAGGCTACTGGGTGTCCGTCCTGCATAAGGACGGCTCCCGTACCGTATATCGATGCGTCGGACCAGACCTCAAAGGATTTATCCAGCTGGGGTAGGGCGAGGACAGGTGCATTGATCAAGGCTGTCTTAATGCCCTCGAATGCAGCTTGGCACCGAGGCGACCAGTCGAAGGGCACTTTCGACCCGGTCAGAGCTGTCAAGGGAGCTGCTAAGCTCGAGTACCCCTGGATAAAGCGTCTGAAGTAATTTGCCAATCCAAGGAATTCGCGGAGCTTACGAACGTCCTTGGGGACGGGCCAATCACGCACCGTCGCAACCTTAGTGGCATCAACTTTCAGACCCTCGCGGCTCACGATATGCCCGAGGAACTTCAATTCCGATTTATTGAAGTCGCATTTTGACAGCTTAGCCTTGAACTGGTGCTCGCGCAGCAACGACAACACAGTACGGAGGTGTTGTACGTGCTCGCCAGGTGTCTTACTAAACACCAAAATGTCATCCAAATACACTAGGACAAATTTCCCAATGTACTTAGCAAAAATCCCATTCATCACGGATTGGAAAGTCGCAGGCGCATTTGTCAGTCCGAAACAAAGTACCCGAAAAGCGAACTGACCCATTCCCGGGGCGATAAATGCCGTTTTGGGAATATCTTCCGGAGATATGCGGATCTGATAATAACCTTGCTGGAGGTCAAGTGATGTAAACACTTGTGCACCTTGTAGCGTGTCAAAAATTTCCGTGATGTTGGGCATTGGGTACCGCCTTTTCACCGTAATTTTGTTCAGAGCGCGATAGTCGAGGCACATACGCAGCTCTCCGCTTGCTTTCTGGACGAAAAGTACCGGCGCCCCGTACGGGGAATTGGAAGGCTCAATATAACCTTTCGCCAGAAGATCGGTGACTTGTTTCCGTACTTCCTCCATTTCTTTAGGCGAAAGCCTATACATCCGTTTTGCAGGCGGTTCCGCATTCGGCACGAGGGGAATAGTGTGACCGGTACCGCGGTCAGGCGGTAGGCCTTTGAGCTCTTCAAACACGTCCTGAAATTCATGTAATAGCGCCTGTATTTCCTGCTCCGGAGCCAGGTTGTCACCGACACTTTCGGCTCGGCCAGCGACGGTTGCTGCGAGCGCTGTGTGCTCGACGGACGGTTGGCTCTCTGCGCGCACCAGCATTAGATAACTGCGCGCTCCCCGTGCAAGGGCCTTTGCCGCTTGTTTAGCAGAAAGGAGCCCTATATCCTTATCGCCGGTAACCTGAACAGTTGCGGTACTAAGCAGCGGTTTGCCGCTCAGCGGATCAAAGCCTTCCAGCGCTGCGTGTGACGGCTTGAGTTTGACATCACGTCCTTTGTGGCAAATGATCACCCTGTTACGCTTGTAATCCATACGTGCTTGGCGGGCGTGTAGCCAATCTGAACTCAGGATTACGTCGATTCCCGGCACCCCTTCGGGCAGCACCAACAGTGTGACCCACTCGGTATGATTTCCAATCCGTAATCTAGCACGGACCTGACCGTGTAACCGAGAGGATTGGCCATCTGCAAGCCGTACCGTGACCGTAACTGATTGCTGTACAAGCAAAGACAAGCGTCGTGCAAGGGACAACGTAATAAAGCCATGGGCAGTTCCGTTGCAATCCGCACCGCTGTCTACCAGAGTTCGTGCTGGAGAATCGGCAATCCTAGCATCGAACTGCATCGTATGACTGCGCCCAACGCACAGAGTACTCAACTTCGCTGGTTCCCTGGGCGGGTCGTACCAAAGCTGCACCGGCCAATGAATTCCCGGTAGCTGCACCCGTTGTCCATCTTTCCCTGGGCCCGTAAACAACTGCGTGCCCACAGGGTATGTCTTAAACAGTTGGAATCCAGCTTTCCTGAAAAGATACTGGGCATGCGGCCACTGTGGCGCAACAAACACAGCACTTGTACACTCTGGCAATTTGAGCTTGCATTTCTGATAATGCCGCAGCCATTGATCGATCTGTGTGACTGGAGGGTGAGCCCATACCGCTTCGCCCGACACATCATGGTCGAAGAACGAACGGCTGGGACAGGCAAAACGCTGACACAATCGATTGCCGCCATCATCATTACACGCCGCGTCAAAGGTGAACGTCCGACCGAGCTTCGTTTGAACCGCTCGAAATTCTGAGTCCAAAAACATCCTATCAGACGTCTCAGCCTCTGGCGGAGGTGGCAACCAATCACTCAAGTCAGGCGGAACAATAGCAGGCCCATCCTGCAAAACCGGTACGGGTCCATCGTGCATTTCAGCAGCAACACCCCGTGAGTCATCCCTTCCCTGACTGAGACCCTCCAAGCGCTTGCCAAATCCCTATTCTTGCATCGGGTCTCCCCTTCCGCCGCGACCACCACGCCCCCGGCCATTGCCCCTTCCGCGGTTCTTATTACGCTCATTATGCTGGAGCCGTACAGGCGGCCCAGCCAGTTCCCTGATTTGCTCGCAGACGCCCGATTCCTTATGCTTCTTCAAGTCTTGGACCATGTGTCCACAACCGTAGCACATGACCGGCGGCTTGCTGCCGCCATCAGACTTGCTTCCATGGCGTTTCTGCTTGCGCAGGGTTTTGGAGCGGGGGGTTTTGACAAAGTTAAGCGTGGCAGCCATACTCTTAAGGGCGGCAACACGAGAGCGAATTTCTTGACCGGTGGCGTACTCAATCAAGTCATCGAGTGATTTCCAATCCCGGCCGTTCGCATCCGTAACACATGCCTTTCGCATTGCCGTGGGTAACCCGTGCACGAACCATGCAATCATTTCACCCTGTGACATATCCCGTGCATCACGGATGACATCACGGAAACGCTGTGTGTATTCCTGCACACGTTCCCCTGATTTCATATTATGCTCGCCGGCAAACAGGCGTTCCCGTACTTCATTGGCTGTATGCCGCCGTACATCCCCATATTGCAAAAGGAATGCAGCACGCAAAGCAGGCAAAGTGAGCTGCTCGCCCTTATCAGCATACATTTTCAGAAGTGCTTGCCCCCATTCCTGTGCACGACCCGTCAGCCAGAAGGCAAAATGCTTCGTTGGTTCTAATCCCGACGCTTGCATGTACTGCACGAGCGTATCGAACCAAGTCTGAGTGCACGAAATATGGGTATCGACCTTCCCGTGAAACTTCACGGGGTTAGGCAAGCGACGGTGACCTATGCTCACCTCGGAACCCTGCTGCCCGGCAGTCGGCTCAGCTCCCGTGACTTGTGCTGGCCGCTGCGCCACCATTGCCCACGACTGCCCACCTGGGTTGGAAGGCCCAGCTTCCGTCGGAGCACGGCGATCGTTCAGGTGCCGCATCATCTCCACCGCGACTATTCCGGTCTCCTTCGGGTCCAAGCGCTCCTTCCCCAGGGCACCCGCGACGGCCTCGCGCGTCAGATTAGCAAGCTCTGAGAAAGGAAGTGGGGAACCTTGCATTGCTTCCATAAAGCGGGCCACCATCTCCTTGATGGGCGCCACGGCCGGCTGGTGCGGGATTCTTGTTGCGGGGACAGAGCCGGCGCCAGGAGAGTCGGTTGGCCCACCACCTGGGGTGGCGTGCGCCGCGGGCACTAAAGCTGCGGCGCCCGGTGCCATGGGAACCATCTGCGGGCGCTCCGGCGCTGGCTTGGCGTCGACCGCCATCCGGTCTTGCTGTAGCTGCGCCTGCTCCATCCGCAGGGCATCGACCTTCTCCTTGGCGGCGGCGTCCGCCTTCCTCTGGCGTTTGTTCTCCCGGCGGCGCTGCTGCTTGTTCTTGCGGCGCTCCGACTCAGAAGATGAGTCAGACGCCTGACCGGATTCCGACGAGCTGGAGGTTGTCGGCGAGCGCCCCCGGCGCGGCGGGGGACTGGCCAGCTGACCAACCTGCCGGGTGAGGCGCTTGAAGTCCGCCTGCAGGTCGGTGGTCTTGGTAACCAACGTGCCGACCAGATCCACCGTGTTCGCCGTCATCGATTCCAACTTATCTGTCCGGTCGATCAGCCGCTGCTGGGCCTGCAGCATCTGCCATATCATTTCCATGGTGACCGGCGCATTGGCGCCCGCCGCCGCACCGTTGTCCGGAGCGGCAGTGGTCGCACGAGCGCCAGCCGTGCCCGCGCCGGCTGGTCCAGCACCGTTGACAGCCGGGGCCTTCTCCGTGAGACCCGTGTTCGCCAACTCGTTGGCGAGCGAGCTGTCAGCCTGTCGGGCGGCCGTCCGCGGCAGAGGGGCATCGTCATCATCGTCAGAAGTTTCGAGGGAAGAAGACGAGCTGGACAGCGAATCAGAGGATGTCGAAACAGCCAGGGCGCGCTTCGCATCAACAACGGCAGTGCCCGTAGCGACCGGTTTCTTGCCGGTAACGTCTTCCATCTCCTCATCGCTGTTGAAATAGGTCTTATTACCTATCTTCTGCCGCGCAATGGGACCCTTCTTAACAGGCATTTTCTTCGGTCCCGACTTCTTCCCGGTGCGAGCGGCAGCCCTCTTATAGAGCTCCGGCAACGACAAAGCCTTCTGAAGCATCTTTAACTTATGCTCGACCTTCGAGCCCGTTCCCTTGCGACCCACCGACTGGGTCTTGGCGCCCTGCGCCACCTTTTCGGTCGCCAGATCGACCTCCGTGTCCGAGTCCAGTCCCGGCACTGGGGCTGGCTTGGCAGGCAGAGTGGCATTAGGCTTGGGCGGCATTTTTTTTTCTAGCACTTAAAAATAAAATGGAAAAGACTCTAGTTGGTCGTAGGATACCACTGTAACGACGCGTGTGGGTACTTAGCGTACAAGTGTAACCACTGCGGAAGCGTAGGATCAGAGTCTAGTAGTCTTGGCGTAGTGAGGAAACGATCCTCAGTCGCTAGGCGTAATAGCGACGGCACCCGCCCTACCCGTGCGAGCCTTTATGCGCCTAGGCCCTCGCTCAGGCCTAGTACCGTACTTCGGCATGTAGCGCGTGATACCATAAACCCTACCACGACGTACGCCCCGTAGTGGAAGGTGTCTTGAAGGTGATCCTTCCGTATACGGTCCTTCCGTATACGGTCCTTCCGTATACGGTCATAACCGTATACGGCTTCCCAGGCCGATAGCTCTGTGGCTTTGTGTCGCGATGCGTGACGTCCTTAAGTATTTCTTAAGTCCGTAACATCCGCGTTACACACTCCCCGCCCCAGCGTGCGTATGCCATCTACCGCCAACTGAACGCCGCCTCCCACCCCCAATTGATCCCAGGCACCCCACCCCACGCATTCCAGCCAATGATACCGTAGTAGTTCCGGGGTGCTGCGTGCGTGTATATATACCTATTTATTATTTTTATATACCTATTTTTATTTTGACATATACCTATCTATACCTACATATATTTTGCATTTACCTGAATAACCTGAACGGCTAGCAGCATCCTACGTGAGGACCCAGAAAAGCCATCCAGCAACAATAATGAACGTACTACTGACCTTGTCCGCCTTGTCGGTGTCCGCCCTCACGGACAGCAAGTGCTCGACAACCTCCACATGGCCGTTCTTAGCCGCCACGTACAGCGGTGTCTTGTTGTCCTGCGTGTGTGTGTGTGGGGGGGGGGGGGGCGGGGGCATGTTGGCCGGGGTGTACCGCCGATTGCACTCCATCCAGCACCAAACGGATGATGAGAAGGCACTGAAATAATAATAATAACAATACTGAAGCGTAGCGGATGAATGGTGGAGGCGCCTGTAAAATGAATGGCTGGAAAGCAAGCTATCCATACTTCCACTCCACGCATCAGTCTATTCAGACGAATAGACTAAAAAATAGCTAGACCACGCAGCCGTCTCTAACTACCTAGCTAGTCGACCATCCAACATACGGGCTGGGCGGCGTATCAGCAGCCATGTGGTCGTGTGTTTGCACTTGTATGTGCACTCACACACGCACGGACGGTTGGAAGTAAGCGCTCGGCAGTATTGACAGGGTGCGTCATTAGTTGCAATGGGGTCGCCGACGACAGTTAGTTATGGCAGCGAGGCACAAGGGGGGGGGGCGAGCGACGACGGGCGAAGAGGGCCCCGGGGGCGGATGGAGTGCAAACACATATACGAACCCACGGTTGTAGCGGCACACAGGAGCGGCAGGTAGATAGGTTGCGTGGCAACGAACAGGCAGGGGCGCCGGCAGTTTACATGTACTCATGACAGGCAAACAATGAAATATGGGGCGGTGGACAGGACACGTACGGGGTGCGCGCGAATGCAATCGTACATATGAAGGAATGAGTGGCATGCATAGTACGGTATGTAGCGTGTGGTTCTTAATATATAATGGGCGCGGCGGGGATACATATTGTAACCGGTCCCTTTCCGTTCATACATTACTCCAGCCCACCTCACGATGCGATAGCTCAAAGGTGCTGTATGTATGCTGCGTGATGAATCGACTGCAACCTACTCAGCCTACCTACATATATACATACCCCGCTGCGCGCCGACGGACGACACCGGCGCCGCCGGCACCACGCACGCTACACATACATACACGCAAGGACCTACCTCGGTCGTCAACTCGTCCTTGTCCGCCCCCTCCGACAGCAACTGCTTGACGGCATCCAGATCGCCTTTACGAGCTGCGATGTGCAGCGGCGTCTCCCCACCCTGTGTGTTATTTAGGTAGGCAGGACAGGTGTGCGTGACATGCGAGGGGCCGATCGGCGCCCGATAGTATACCCATTGCCCGAGCCCTAAAAGGAAAAAAAGGCTGCGGTGTCGGAAGAGCGCTGTTGATTTTTGGCGCGCTTTTGCGCGCACGGAATACCAGCTGGTGCGGGTCGGCTGCCTTGGCCACGCGGACTCACACCACAATGCTGTGCGTGCGTGCGATCCTCGCGTAGTTATCCCGTGTGTGTATGTGTGGGTTAACGAACAAGCACAGCAGCGCAGGGTACAGTCGCATATACACTGGTGGCTCGGCGGGTGCCGGGTCGAATGCTCAGCGCGCGTCACAAACAGCCCCTGTTAGCAGCAGCCAGCAGGCGCAGGCGCGTGAATTCTATCTTCCACCCGCAAGCACCGCCGTACAATCAAACCCCGAAACCCGGCGAACACGGGCCGGCTGCCCTACGTAGAATGAACCCGTGCTTCGTTGTCCTTGCTGTAGATAGAACAATACAAGATTACTACACATCAGAAATGAGCCCACCTCAATGGTGAAGGCTTGAGGTGATGTTCCCAGCGGATTTCTTGCACACTTGCCCTGATAATGTTAACAACACCGTACGATACGTTCATTATTCGACCTTGACAAAATAACAGGTGACAGCCTTTATGATTCGATGACTCATCGGAACTTACAGCAACGGAAGGCCCGCAACCCATTTATGTGAAACGGTCACAATAGTATGATCCAAGGCCAGAGGTTACGAGAAACTTAGAGGGTATGCAGCAAACAGCCCAAAGCTGCAAGCCTTCCGTTGACTGATCGGTGGGACCAGCGGCCGTGTTTAAAAGTGCATCACAATTAATAAGTATACATTATCAACGTAATGGCAACAAACGCTACGTCAGCTTATCGCTTTGCAACTTGAACGATTATTTGTGGCGGGCTCTTGCATTACCATGCCTGGTTACGGATAACCGTCTTATGTGTGGAGATTTCAAAGACTATTACGGAATGTATCAACAGCTTGTCGAAATCTGCGACCGGTCCCGCGATCCGGTTTCTCTGCGTACGACACCTTACATGCCGCCTGCCGTGTGTATTGCATGGGGTTACAGTTTCTCAAGCGTTGAACCGAAGCCCCGGGCCGCGCTGGCACGCGCAGTAGCGCCAACGCATAGCGCATGGCAATGACTACTGCTTCCTCACCAGGCCTGACCGCATTGTTTGGTGCGGTTGCCGCGATGCGTTTGTCACTTGTCACCTGCGGGGTCCTCTGCAACCATTGTACCGTGATCCGGATACGGGATAGCAAAGGAGCTCCCTGCCTTACCCCGCCCTTAAGTTCTTCCTTTCTACTTCGAAACGTTGATACCATGATAAGAACCTCAACTATCATGTCCAGTTCATATGCAGGCATCACGCACAGCGCACAGGCCATCGACCTACAAGTATCACGTCGCCCAGTCGCTCTGTAACGGTTGGCACTCCCGCCTGTTCTGCCCGCCCCCTTCAGTTGCACACGCACAACGTACGGCTCAACTTCCGAATTCACTCCCGTCCACGATCATCATGTCGTACATGCCGTACTTGCCGTGCAACCATCACTCGGTTCCACCTGTTGCAGCTTGCTTGCCTGTCTATTCCGCAAGTCCGCGCTGCCGCCTGTGCCGCCCTATCGCCTGGAGGCACGTAACGTTTCTCTCACCGTGTGTAATCACGAAATCTCTCGACTCCGCGCCTGCTCACAACCTTTCCTGGGCCGCCCGCTACTTGTATCGATCAACAAGTCCTACGGGTCATCCGGGTCCTTCGGGCGACAACTGCGGCACGGCGGGCTCCTCCTCCTCTCCATGCCTGGCAGCTCAGTACACCGGTAGCTTACCCTACTTCTGGTCGGGAGAGAGGCGAGTCGGGTCTCGGGTGTGTGTGGCGCACTATGCCTCCGCGCGCCTGGCCTGATGGGGCACATGACGGCAGTGCGTATCACGTGCGTATCCGTGCTGTGTGTGTGTCAGCCCATCCGTGAATACCGACCGGATGATCGCGCGGCGACACGCAAGCAAAGGCCCCCCCCCTCGTTCCCCTCGCCTCCTGGCTACCTGCGCACACCGACCGCCGCGCAGCCGCCCGGGTTCCGGATCCAGTCGTACTCCGTACAGCATCCTCACGCGACCTCCAGCAGTACACAGTGCTCGCTTCGCCCAGTGTAACACGGTGGGGGAATGCCGCAGAACCGAAACCCACGCATGAAACCCAAGCACGACCGCCGGCATCCGCCACAGCGCCACCCTGCCCCCCTCCCTCCCTCCCCTTTTGTACTGCTGGTGTGTGGGTGTGTGTGTTTAAAACGAAGCCCACCCAGGGTGTGTGTGCCCTCAGCAGTGTGGATATACCTCAACTCTCCCGTCCAACAATGATATGTCGCTGCCCCTGCCGTACAATCTTTGCCGTATTTCTCCCGACAGTACATTTCCGATGTCGCAGGCACCGTCCACCCCTCCACTGCCGGCCACCCCGCATCGTCTCATCGCCTCCGCCGCCGCCGCTCCCTCCTGCGGGCCGCTGCGTCCGTGCCGCCCTTCCGACCCTCCTTGCTGAACGTGATCTGCGAACACGTGCAATCCGCGTTTGGGGGGTGCCGCGGGTGGGGGAAACGGCGGGGCACAGACACACACTCCGTAGGCGCGGACAGATAGGTAAGGGTTAGACATCTGCAACGCATACAGCATGCAGAATGCGGCTCAGTGCATGCCGCATGCGGCTCCGTGTGGGTAGGTTGGGCTCAGTGCAGGGCAGTGCGCGACGCGCTCCGGGCAACGTTGCCTTGCTGTCTCGAGGATACCGTATGCTACCCGCCGCGATGGACGCACACTCACGCACGAACCAACACTCGGTTGGGGGAGGGGTACGTAGACTGCCGTACGTATCTGGTCGCGGGTTCCGTCGGTGGAACCCACCGCGCACACCCACGAATCAATTGAGTTCGGGAGGGGGCGAGCAGAGTCAAGGGGCGGGTCCGCCTTGTCCCCCCACCCACCTGTCCACGGACGTGCCCCGGGAGGAAGCGAGTTTAGGGATAAGGTGGCGGGTCCGTCTCGTCCCCCCTAACCCACCCACCCCACCCACCTGCATCACCTCCCCGTTGTGTTCCCGCACTCCGAACGAGTCCCCGCCCCGCATGATGCTGTCCATGATGCCGTCCGAGCCGCCCGTCTCCGAAACCACCACGCCGGCCACCTGCATGTATGTATGAAGCGGTCCGAGGGCAAAGGTGGGAGGTGGAGGTGGGGACGTCGGGGCGGTTTACGGCTGCGGCGGTAACCAGGTTTCAATAAACCTGCAACCAGCCCGGCACGCAGGGCCCCACCGCAGCCACAACCCCACCTGCCCCCTCGCACACCTAGCCACACAATCACGCAATACGGCCTTGCCTACCTTGAACTTGTATTCGCCGCTGCTGGTCTGATCGACTACCTGCAACAGCGGACAGCGGAGGCGGCCGGGGGGGGCGGGCAAGGCAGGGGAGCAGGTAGAGGAACGACGCAGTCAGGAGGTTGGAGGGCCGGGCAGAACTGTTCGGAGTAGGTGGGGGGCCCCCATCAGGTGTCCCAGCCGGGGGTGGTGTGGCGTAGGCCTGTGGGGCGTAGCGATGGACGGAATCTGGGGGCCAGGACTCCGGGGCTTCCGGGGATAGCCCCAGGTCCGTGGGGTGAACAGGGGGAATGGCAATATTGCTGGCAGGTGCTGGTCCCACGTAGCGAGCCAGCTAGGTGGACGGGACAAAGTACCGCATGGGCAAAGCCTCCAGTGGAACGGATGTAAGCCGACGACGGGGCTGCGTCATAACGTACTGCAGCAGCCAAGGCGCCCCGGCCCCCCCAACACGTCTGACCGCACCGCCGCACGCTCCTCGCGGTCACTCCTTCCGTGTCATATGCAGATACACACCGCCGTACTGCCGTACTATGGTACTATAGTGCTGCCGTACTATGGCACTATAGTATACCATATATGGGGCAACCCCTCCCCTCCACATTCCCGCGGAGGAAACAGAGACCGGACGGCTATCGGGCGGGTAACTCCCATTGCGTCCCCTACGCCCTACCCCCCTCCCCTCTCCCCCACCTTGACCTCAATCTCGCAGCCCCCCTCCCCTCTCCCCCACCTTGACCTCAATCTCGCAGTCCCTGCTCTGCGACACCTCCATCAGCGCCATGTACAGCTGCGACACCCGCTCCGAGTGGTGGCCGTCGAACTGCCGGGGTTCGCAGGTGCAGCCCGACACACAGCTGCGTGCGTGCCACCCGGTGGGAGGGAGGGAGGGAGGACAGGGAGGGGTTGGGACCAGATTGGGAAAGGGTTGGGGCCTGTGGGGGGCCGCGATGTCTTCTGCGGCTTCCGCAGCAGAACGCTACGGCGGCCATGGGCGTTGAGGAGGGGCGACCCAAACCCGTCCACGGGGGGACCCGTACCGCGACGTACGACCATAGGACGGGTGGTGGTGGTGGGGGGGGGGCGGAGGGGTGCGCCCATCAGCGTCTTGCAATGACCAACCCGGGATACCTAACAGCCCCCACCCCCCCACCCCCCACTCCCTGCCACCGACCTCCCATCCCCCATCCCCCATCCCCCCCACCCTCCATCCCCCACTCCCCGCCCCCCACCTGATCCGCCCGATGCCCATGTGCTCGTAGCTGCGCAGGTAGTGAAGGAACACTGCAGGGAGGGAGGGAGGGAGGGGGGATCCAAAGGTGGGGAATGGAAGGGAAGAGAGTCCGGGGGCCGGGGGGTGGGGTCCCGAACATAATTCTTTTGGGGGTTCATTGCTTCATTCAGCACAGGACACCTCCGGGTCGTGTCAGGTCGTAGGGGAAGCGTCTGCGCGGCGTCTGGACATATCAGTGGCATATCGGCGTGGTCGGCATATCGGATGGGCGGTGCGGACACGCTCATCTTCTCATGATTCAATACAAGCGGCGATCAGCAGCAGCGGCATGGAACAGCGGCAATCAGCAGCAGTAGCCGAACAGCCCATCGATCGATGCCCCCCGCCCGAGACCATCCAGTCCTCAACAGGTAGGTGGGGGTGGGGACGCAGACGCAGACCCCGACCCACGGCACACGTACTACGCACCGTGCACCTTGGCGGTCGGCGGGCTGCCGACTTCGGAGCGGTCCGTGTTGATCAGCAGCCTCAGCACGCTGCCCCTCTCGGTGGCCACGTAGCCGGGCTTGGGCTTCTCGGCGGTGCCCTCGTTCACGTACTGGAAGCCGCTGCCGGCCGCCTCATCCACCAGCGACCTGGGAACGGAACGGAGCCGACCGGACCCGACCGGACCGGACCGCGTGAGGGCTTAAGAAAGACACCCCACCCAGCAACCCACCGCCGTGTGTGTCAATGTAGGACAGCCCACAGGCGTGTGCGTCAATGAAAAGGGAAAGGGAAAAGGGGAGAGAGGAGAGAGGAAACCCCAGCCAAGCACCTAGGCACCTCACCCAACGGCCAACGGCCGCATTGCCCCAAACCCCTTCCAGCCAGTTCCAACTGCTTTCGACCATTCAGCCGCCCGCCCTCTTCCCCGCACCTGAATCTGTCCCCGATGATGCACATCGGGCTGCTGGGGGCCTTATTGCCTGTGTGTGTGGGGGGGGGGGGAGGGGGGGGCCGCCAAGGGGGAAGGCAGCAGGGTGGAAGGCCCTTCAGACGCATTGCGGTGATTCAGCCAGGGCTGCAGCGAGAGCAGAGAGGGGTGAGGCCACCGGCCCTGCCACGATGAAAGCCCCGCATACCCGCGGCCACCAACACGGGCCGCTGGGCGCCTTAATGCCATGACAGCAACCACCACGGACCCCTGGACACAAGCAACGTCATGGGAGCAACCACCACGGGCCGCTGGGCGCCATTATGCCATGGCAGCAGCACCACACCCACGAGCGTCCATCAAAGGGGGGGGGCGCAGCGCGAACGAGGTACGTATCATCAGCGCAGGCAGCCAACGCCAACCGACCCATGGGTCACTACGGCCAGGCCCAAACCCGCCAGGACCACCCCTCTTGTCCCGCGTACCCCTGTCTGACGTCCTCTGGCTCGTTCCCACCTATCCTTTTCCCCACCCACCCTTTTCCCGCCCGTTTCCCAACACCCCCCCCAACCACCCCCCCACCCACGCACCCGGGTACATCGGTTCCGGCAGCGGCGCCTCCGCCGCCTCCGCGTCTTCGGGTCCGTACGGCAGCTGCAGCAGCCCCAGCGCCACCTGCTGCAACGTGAAGACCGCCAGGTCCGCCATCAGCTTGTGGCCCTGGTTGCCCGGGTGGAAGTCTGGGGGGGGGAGGGGGAGGGGTATAGGAAATTGGTGGACATATCCATACTGCGCTGCTGCTGCCGTTGGGGGGGGGAGGGGTGGCGACGGGTTTGCGAGGGGTTGTGAACGCCGTTGGGGGTCAGGGAATCGGGGGCGGGGAGGGGCGGGGAGGGGCGGGGAGGGGCGGGGAGGGGCGGGGAGGGGCGGGAGGGGCGGGGAGGGGCGGGGAGGGGCGGGGAGGGGCGGGGAGGGGCGGGGAGGGGCGGGGAGGGGCGGGGAGGGGCGGGGAGGGGCGGGGAGGGGGGGGAGGGGCGGGGAGGGGCGGGGAGGGGCGGGGAGGGGCGGGGAGGGGCGGGGAGGGGCGGGGAGGGGCGGGGAGGGGCGGGGAGGGGCGGGGAGGGCGGGGAGGGGCGGGGAGGGCGGGGAGGGGCGGGGAGGGGCGGGGAGGGGCCGGGTTAGGGCTTTTGGGGGGGGGGAGAGGTTGGGGGGGGGGGAAGGGATAGTGGCCGTCCACCGGGAGGGGTTGGGGGATTGGGGGGCTGAGGGTCGGAGGGTCGGGGAAGGGATGAGGTTGGTAGGTTGGCTGTCTATGGCGAGAGGCGGTTCGACAGTCCCCACCAGAACGGGAGGGGGGTGTGTAAGTGAAGGAGGGGGTCCGGGCAGGCAACTACCCACGAGTGCAGGCCATACGCTGAGGCGAGCGATGAACTAAGATTCCGCAAGCAAATGTCGATTCCGTTTGCAGGTGTGTAACGGAGGGGAAGAGTGGAGGCACGGGTATGTGAGGGTGCTGTGCGGGGAGGCGATGCAGGCAGGGCAAGGTGCGGGGAAGCAGGAAGGTTAAGGTGCGGGGAGGCAGGTAGCGCACGGGGCGGGGACGACCCGGACAGCAGAACCACCTGGCGCCTTCGGGAGGTCTAGGGTTTCGTTCGCAGATCTGTATTGACCATATTATATCCTTACTTCGAGAGCACTTCACGACGGCCCGACGGCCCGAGACACCGCGCCGGCCCCGAGCCGCGCACTCACTCATCACTCACCCACGAACACGTGCTCCCACAGGAACCCGTCCTTGGCCTGCCGTACAGCTAGGTCGTACATGGCCGAGCGCAGCGACAGCGACTGCACATCGTAGTACTGCGACAACGCACCTGCGCACGTGCGAGGGTGTATATATCGATATGCTGTGTGGGTGTGTAAGGAAAATAAAACAACTAAGCCGCGAGAAGCGAAGTGTAAGGGTAGCGCGCGTTGTGTAGGATCATGGCCGAGCACGTGCGCGAGGGTGCGGGTGCGTGTATGCTGTGTAAGGGCTGCGCGCGTTGGGCGGTGGTGTGCCGGACCGAGCAGCACGACGTTCTCGCCCGTCAGTAGTCGCAGTTCAGTTACGGTATGTAATGAACACGATTGGGCAACTGCAAGGATCATGTCCGAGCGCGTGTATCAACACCCCCTTTATGTCAACAAAGACAGCGAAACCGCGAAAAGTCACCGAACGAAACGTTGTCCGGTTGGCGTGCCCCCCCCCCGCCCCCCCTTTCCCGCCCCGCAGTCACTGCATGGTTATTCGTGCCCGGAGGACGTGAGCTGGGGCACTGCGGCCACCTCGACCTCCCAACCGCCAACCGCCTCAACCAACCGCAAATCCCTCGACCAACGACCAACCCCCTCGACCAACCGCCAAACCCCTCACCCATCGCATCCTCGCTGGTGGCGTAGAACGGCCTGCGACCACCCACCCACGCGGGGGGGAAAGAAGGTCACGGTTGGAGGAGACTGAGGGGCGCGAATCGCAACGAATCGCGAATGTGTTGAAAGCAGGGAGGGCAGGAAGGGCCGGGATGCTCGGGTGATGGAGGCGGTGGTGGTGGTGGGGTCTCCTCCCAGCCGAGCCCATGCTCCAGGGTGATGGGTGGATCCACCGTACGGCATGCACCCCTGCTGTGGCCGACGCTAAGGGACCTCCCCCCCCCCACTCTACGCACACATGTCCGTCCTGCCGCCCTCCCCATCCGCAAAATGTGTGCACTTCGCGCAGGGTGACGTGACACAGCCCACCTCACCCGCTGCATGGCACCACCCCGCAGACGACCCGACGGGCCCTGGAGACTCCTCTCCTTCGATCGTCTGTTAGTTCGTTTGTTCGTTAGTTCGTTCGTTCACGATATCCTCCCCGCACAGCACAGGTTAGGTGAGGTCCTGCCCCCAGGCTCCTCATCCCTCACCCACCCCCACCCTCATCCCCCACCCCCACCCTCATCCCCCACCCCCACCCTCATCCCCCACCCCCACCCCCACCCCCACCCCCCCACCCCACCCCCACCCACCCCCACCCCACCCCCCCCCCCCACCCCCACCCCACCCACCCCCACCCCCATCCCCCCCACCCCACCCCCACCCACCCCCACCCCCACCCCCACCCCCACCCCCACCCCACCCCACCCACCCCACCCCGTCGCCCCAGCTGGGACTGCCCCGCATGCGAACCCCCCCCTTGGACACTACCCATGACTCTCTATGTCGCCACCCAACACAATACACGCCGGTAATCCCGCCCCCAACTCCCCCTCCCCTTCCCACTCCGCGCCTCGCTAGTACGACATGCCTACCAGTCTCCCATAACCGCTTTCTACCCCTCCCTCCGACCCCCCCGATACCGTCGAGTCTTCAAAGGACCGTAGATCCTCTGGCAGCAGCGCGGTATAAAAATGTCTACACCAATTCCCCATGCCCCCCCCCTTCGACCCCACTCACGCCCAGGTGCTGTTGTCCGGGTTCTTTCGGTGGCCCAACGGGTAGCCCGCCATGTGGGGGGTGGGCACGTGCATCAGCACAACCGCCGGTTGGTTGGGCAGCGCTAGCACGCGCCGTACCAACCGCTCCATGTCCTGGACGATGCGGTTGTAGTACAGCCTCTCGTCGTGGCCGTTGTTCACTTCGGCGGGGAACATCCGGAGGGGTAGCGATAGGTGGGGTGGGGCGGTGGTAAGTGGGGCGGTGGGGGCTGCCGATGGGAGATCACTTCGTGGGAGGGCAAAGGGGAAGTGAGAGGGGACAACGAACGGAAATACGGGAGATCCGGGGCTATTATAACTCTCCCGCCCAGGTCGTACACGCTCGTCCGTACAGCCGTACAGCCTCATCACTCACAGGTGAACTCAATGAAGACCAGATCCACGTCCGGATCCACAGACAGCTCCAAACACAGACTGGGGTGGTGGGGTTGGGGGGTGGGGGTCAGGAAGGCGGAGGGGTCGGTGGAGGCGAGGGAAGTGTTGGAGCAGGGGATGCGGGGGGGGGGGAGGCGCGGGGAATAAGGTCATATTGGTGCGTATCAAGTGACGAGATCCGCGGGATAAGGGTGCAACTCCCCCCCCCCGACCCCCTCCAAACCTATGTCGTGAGCGCAGGTGCCGGGGGAGGTGCCGGGGGAGGTGCCGGGGGAGGTGCCGGGGGAGGTGCCGGGGGAGGTGCCGGGGGAGGTGCCGGGGCGGCAGCAGAGCCGCGGATTGCGGGTGGGTGCAGCAGGGTGCGGGTAACCAGTATCCCTGCGAGGTGAGGTGAGGGGTGCTGTGACCCGGGCTCCCCAGGGGGCAGTGTCCCTTGTCGTCACAACATCCCTCCCCCCCCGCCCCTTTCCTTTCCCAGGGCGGGTTCCGTCGCTCAACCCACCACACAGCCCCACCCACATCATGTAGGCCGCCGGGACGCCCGGGGTGCAGCCGTTACGGGTGGTGATGTTGGCTGCGGGGAACGCCTCCAGCTGCGGTCAGTAGTACGGTGGGGGGGGGAGGGGGAATAGGCGATTGGTATACACAACCAAGCTGCGCTGCTGGCAGAATTAAAGGATCAACTGTATCAGGAGGAGTGGGAGGGGGAGGAGGGGGAGGATATGGGGAAGAAGAGGAGCTTACGGATGAGCTCACGCCCTCGTACCTCTCCAACCCCGCCCGACCCCCGCCCTAGCACCGGAACTTCAGGCTGGGTTACCCCCTCCGACCCATCTCCAACAATGCAGTAAGCATTCCAGCCTTCCACATCCGATGGTCCGTGCGGGCCCGTCCGAGGTTTGCGTTCCGTGTCAACCCCGAACTCTCCCCGGCCCCATCAAACTCCTCAACTCCCCTCCAGTGCAGCTCACCATCCATTTGGACAGGATACTGAACCAGTCCGCCTCCCCTCGCGGCCGAATTGCCTGGCCCCAGGAGATGCTATGGGGGAGGGGGTCGGGGTGGGGCGGGGTGGGGTGGGGTGGGGGCGGGGTGGGGTTGGACGGTCGGGCAGGGTAAGGCCACCTAACCCTCTCCGAGCCATCACGCTGCAGCGAGCTGCACGGCGTGACCCTGCTTTCCTGGCTGGATCATCACCTTGCGCTCGATGGATGGGGCGCAAGCGGCAATGCTAGTATTATGGGTCCGCACCCCCGATGCATTCCCGGTTGGGCTTCCCGGTTGGGCTTCTCCAACTCCCGCATCACAACCACCAATCCCCGTCCCCACCCCACCCACTCCGCCCGGACCGCACAAAACAGCCCTCCATACCCTCGGCCCCCATCCCCACAGACACCACCTTCGCTTCTCGCGGCTCGGGTACTTTCTACACACACACACACACACACACACACACACACACACAGCATTCCGATCTCAGCCCCTAGCTCCCCAACACAGCTCACAAGAATGCTGCGTACACGTTGGCAGCGAGGGACCCATGGGTCACACACAACCCCGCATGGGCCTCAGGCAACCCTACACACCCGAGGCCGTGCCTCACAGATTCTCATCACCTCATCATCATTTCAGCAACCCCCCCCCACACACACGATCTCAGAACGCGGAGGCGCACGCACCTGCCGCCAATGACGCCGATCTTGACGGGTCGCGGGGGGGTGGCGTGAGTCATCATGTGCCGTACGACTCTCCGCAACCGGCTGGATGCTCCGAGGTACGCCTGGCCCCGCTGGATGTGGACCCGAGGTAGAGTGAACTTGTAGGTGCCGAGGACGGAGGACATAACGGTGCTGACCGGCTGGTTGTTGATGCTCATGCCGGACCAGGTGCGGCCCCAGTCCCAGTCGTACTGGTGCCGTACAACCGTGCGTCCATAGAAATCGGGATCCAGCCAGTCACCCGTGAAAGCGGTTGCACGGCGCGGGGCGGTGACGGCGAGCCAGACGACGAGGCCGACCGACAGGAGCCGCATATCCCGCACGTTGGAAACCATTGGGGTGAAAGAATTCGGACGCGATGTGCGCCGCTCAGCTATGAGCTACGGTTAATGTTATAGTTGAAGGAGTGTTGTAGTGCGTTGGCTCGGATGCGGTGGCAGGTACTCCACATTGAGTCAGCCCACTCGCAGCGTCGACCCCGCGCAAACTGCCTGTCTCAACTGATACGCGTCTTATATAAACAAAGCTAAATTGTTGATAAATACTTAATGCAGAATCACAATGCTACACATGAAAGAAATGATACAAACAATTCCGATTTATGAGATACGAAGACATGTAGCACGCCGTTCAATCGCATATTGCCAGTGCTGTGATTAAGTATAAGAATTGACAAGTGCTTGCAAACAGTCAGATCACAAATCATGTCAACCACCGGTGCAACCGCCAACCAAAACCATGTGTCTTGGAGTGACTGAGAAAACAAAACGTGCGCCTGCTACCCTTCTTGAATTGACAGCATTGACGTTTGTAAACGAATGATTAGCTAGGTACATAACGTTAAGGCTGTGATCACTACAGACCAGAGTCATGTTAATAATCTTCAAGACTGCAAGATAGGTGGGCTATGGACATAGCACATAACATCAACTTCCAAATGGTGGAATTCGCTTGCGTGCTGTTGTCGATACAGCGGCGAATCCGGTGAAGAAGGACAGACGGCATCAAGACGACGTTGGATCGGCCGTGGACCAGCGGCTTCTGCGTTCTTCCAGGCTCTCCGGTGCTACCGGAAGCTGGGTGGCGGGGATGCAACCGCACCTCAGCCGCACACATCCTCGGCTCCCATTACCCTGCCAAGCATGACTCAGCTGGCGATCAGCAGTCCGCCCCTTCCGCCTGCGCTCTTTGCGGCTGCTGCCACCACCCCCATCCTCTCGCCCCCGACGGCTCCTGAACCCCGCCGCTCCCTCATCCGTCAACTGACGTCGCTCCAGCTACTGCTGATCCTGTCAATCGCCACCACCATCCTCCCTGCTGCTGCCGCCGGCGGTGCCCGCGATGATACGGCCCTCTTGGCCCACTGCTCGCGCTTCCGGGCGTACGAGGAGGGCATCGCGGAGGACCTGCTGCCGTGGTACGACGAGTCGGGGATCAGCGAGGCGCTCATCGACCGGGTGCTGCAGCAGCGAACCATGCGGAACAGAGTGCCGGGCCTGCCGCTGTGCATCCGGGCAGGAAAGCTGTACGTCATAGACGGCAGCCAGCAGAGCATCGGCGCGCTGTTCCCGTGGCAGGCGGACAACATTGTCGTGTACGCCTGGGTGGGTGGGTGGGTGGGTGGGTGGGTGGGCGGGCGGGCGGGCGGGTGGGTGGGTGGGTGGGTGATGGGGACATCCGGGGGCAAAGCAGTACGGATCTAGGTCATGACGGTTGTTACCGTTGTGCACCAACATTGGTGGACGGAGGGTGCCGGCGGTCCGGACTGACCAACGCACTGTCAGGTCAGAGACCCGATCCGATGGAGGATCGTGCCAGCGGGGCAGGGGGAGGAGGGGTGGAAGCGATGGAGGGGCGGACGTTGGCCATGTACGCGGCGCACTCGCACGGGTATTGTACGACAGTTGCGGGTGTTGGCAGGACGGTCAGGTTTTGGTTGGGGCCTGAGAGCCTTGGGCGTCGGGGCGCTACCGCGGCGTGTCCGAGATGTGTCCGAGATGCGCCGGCGGGGAAGATCATCATTCGCTGACACGCCAGGGAATGATGATCTTATTATGGTCCCTGAGACCATAAATCCGCAATCGCACCCTGTGCGCGCCGCTTTCCGTTCCCGGGGCTATTCTCAGGTAACACCACCACCACCACCATAGCCATCATCACCACCATCACCACCATCGTCGCTGCCGATCCTCCCCCGTGCACTGCCCCCAGGCCCTGTCCCGTCGGGCAGCCCGAACCCTCTCCCCGCTTGAGTGTCTCCCATTCATCCTTCCCCCACCGGGTCCCCTCCCCCCCCACCCCCACCCCCACCCCCCCACACACACGCAACGGTTTCCTCCCCAGGCCCTGTCCCGCCTGGTAGCCCGCTGGGGCCCCGCGCTGCCGGATGTGGAGTTCGTGGTGGAGACGATGGACGCCCCCTTCCAGGACCTGGCGCAGCAGCCGCTGCCCGTCACGCAGGAGTCGCAGCCGGGGGGGCAGGAGGGGGGCGGGGCAGCTGGAGAGGGCGCCGCGGTGGCGGCGGCGGCGGCGGACCAGCCGGGCGCAGTGTGGGGCGAGCCTCACGGTCGGCTGCCCGTCATGCGGCACTGCAAGGCGGCCACCAGCCCCGACATAACGGTGGGGGCGGAGGGTGGAGGGAGAGGGAGAGGAAGGGGGGAGAGGAAGGGGGGTGGGGGGGGGGGGCAGTGCAAAGCGTGCATGGGAAAGGGGCGCCAGGGAGGGGAGAGGGAGCTGCGGGTGACGGGGGGCAACGGAGGGAACTGTGCCGTGGGAGGCGGGAGGCACGAACGCAGCGCTACAGCCGGCTGCCCCCCTGTGCGAGCTGCCCAGCCTCGCTGCCCATCCCTGCCGCCGCATCCCTCCTCCTGCTTCCCTGCGGGGACTAGTACGCAACCAGATCCGGGGGGAAGGGGGGCACCTGGGTGGCTGCGCAGCGCACAACGCGCCTTCGCGGGGGAATGTTGCGGACCGACCCATCCGGAAGAGGAGGAGGACGAGGGGGGGGGAGGGGGAGGGGGAGGGGGAGGGGAGGGGGAGGGGAGGGGGAGGGGGAGGGGGAGGGGGAGGGGAGGGGGAGGGGGAGGGGGAGGGGGAGGGGAGGGGGAGGGGGAGGGGGAGGGGAGGGGGAGGGGGAGGGGGAGGGGGAGGGGGAGGGGAGGGGGAGGGGGAGGGGGAGGGGGAGGGCGGCCGAAGCGAGGCTGCGCGGGGTCCGAGGGGTGGGAGGTGAAGCGCCCCCCCTTCCCGCGACTTTGAGCACATGGCCATGGACGCGGCCACATCGGTTGTGGTCCTCCTTGGTATCGTCCACGCTTCAATCTGGCAGTCAGCGCAGCTCATCCCTTGCCCACTCATCCCCCCTTCCCGCCCAACCCCCCAGATCCCCATCTTCCACTTCTACACCCTGCACTACACGGAGAAGCTGCTGTCCGCCATCGACCGCTTCAACGCCGAGCACCCCTGGGAGAGACGCCTGCCCGTGGCCTTTGCGGCCGGCACCTCCTACCACAGAGACCAGGTACTTCCTGGCCCCATCCCCACCCTGGCCCCATCCCCACCCTGGCCCGGCTAACCTTGTCCGGCGCAGCCGCCCGTTTACTCACAGCCTCCACATCAGAGGATCACTAGGCCAACGAAATCAAAGCGACTAATACCCTGACCACCCAGCTCACGACTTGAACAGCGATGTTAACTCTGTGCGTGTGCACGCCTGGGGTGCCCTCCCAAACACCCGGCAAGAAGCCACCGATGGCCCGGTTCCGAGCCGCGCTGCTGTTCGCACCCGCCCCTAACTGGACCCTTCCCAACCCAAGCCCCCCCCTCCCCTGCCGCCCCTCCCCCCAATTTCCTATCCCCCCTCCCGCGCACCGCCTGTCCGGCCGCAGAATCTCCCATCGACCCAGAGGCAGTGGGACGGCCTGCACGCGGGGGAGCAGGTGGGGGCGGGGTGGGGGGGGGTGTTGGTGGGGTCGGTCGGGTTTGTTGGTGGGGTCGGTCGGGTTTGTTGCCCTTGTGCGGGTTCGCTGTCTTTGTTGACGAAGATGGGGTCCGGGGGCGCAGTCAGCGGTCCGTCTGCGCGGGGATTCGCCACCGCCACCACCGCCATCGCGGCTGCGGCTGCGACTGGGAGCGAGCGAGGGGGGGGAAGGTTCGCTCCAGGAGGTGGATCCCGCCCCGAGCGGCTGGAGATCCTTGTACAGACGATTCTTCACCGGACGTTTGCTCTGGCAGCAGAGCAGTTTGAATATGTCTATACCAATTTCCTATACCCGCCCCGTGCGGGGGCCTGATCCGGTCCCCGGCCGGCGTTCGGGGAACGGCCAACCAACCAACCAACCAACGGGCCCGGCGTCCACCTGCCGTGCGGGTGGGCCCCGGGTCGGAGCGGGGCAGTGAGGGAGCCCTCAGAGCCTCACACAGACCCGCATCGTTATTGTAGCGGATACGCAAGCACGGGCAAAAGTTTCCTTGCTGGAAACACACACTCGTGTTCTTTTCCGAAACACCCACTCACCAACCCGGCATGCCGCACGCCCCCGCCCCGCCCCGCCCCACCCCTCTAGGTAGAAATGGTGAGGTCGGCCTTCAGCGCCTTCCTGCGGGATGAGCTGCAGCACCCCAACATCACCTACGCACCGGAGAACGTGCCCCTGGAGCAGTGGGCGCGGTACAAGATGGTCATGCACGTGGACGGTACGTACGTACGTACGTACGGCTGAGTGGCACCCTGCCCGCACCCCCCCCACCCCCCCGCGCGGGAGGGCGGATCACCTGCTAGGATGGTGGGTCCAACAGACGGACGACTTCCGCCGCGGGTCGCACGGAGCAAGCGATCTCCGAACCCCCAGTGGCCCCCCAGTGGCCTTCCTCGCCCGCCCCACCTCCGCCGCCCACGTCGCGGACCGTTGCTTGCCCACCTTCCTTGCCCACATTCCTCTCGCCCTGTCCCACCCCCCAATCCCCTCTCTCACCCCCCACCACCCCCCACCCCAATCCCCCGCCGGCCCCCTCCCCCAGGCATCACGTGTTCCTCCCGGATATGGCAGCTGCTGACCCTGGGCAGTGTGGTCCTGAGGGAGCAGTCCAACTACTTCGCCTTCCACGACAAGCTGCTGCGAAAGTGAGTGAGGGCGGGTTTGCGCGGCCCTCTTACTCGGGGCGGCGGTCCATGACCAGCGGGACCTGGAGAACGTGGGGGAGACGGAGAGGGAGAATGAGAGAGGGAGAGGCGCGAGGGGCCGACCCCATCCGGTGGGTTGGATGGGCGGATACGGGTAGGTGGGTGGTTAGCGGCGCCGGGCGGGATAGAGGCCGGGTGGCATGAGCCGCGCGAACGTAGGCGGCGTTGGCGTCGGTCGAGTGCGGGGCAGCTACCCACCTGCCCTAGCTGGGCCACGCGCGAGACTACCCCCGAGAAGACGGGATGGTGGATGGGCTTTTGAGCGCATTGAGTGGGGCTCAATGGCGCGCTGTTGAAGGCCGTCAATTTCCCTTGGTACACAGCACCACACGGCACCCTTCCGGAAAACCCTAGCTGGCGCTCCCTGTCTCCCGGAATCTCAACACATGAAACACCCAACTGTTGTATCATGCCTTATCAGAAAAGGACCAGCTGGCAGATACCTTCCAGTGACATCTCATGATACTTATCCAGAGGTCCTCGTCGGACTTTTGCGCTATAAGCAGCGCAGCTTTGCGCCGTCTAGCAGTTTCCTATAAACCCCCCAACTCCCGGGTTGTCCTTTTCGCCAGCCATCTCTGCCGATTTGCTAAAGGCGTTCAATACCTTTATTTGGCCCCCGGCGTCCCCCTCCCCCCAACGACTGCAGGTTCGTTCACTTCGTGCCCTTTTGGAGCTACCGGCCTCGTGAGGTGGTGTGGTCGTACAACTGGGTCCTGGCCAACGAGCCCGCCGCCCGCCAGATGGCCTCCCGCGGTCAGCAGTTCGCGCGGGAGTATCTGAACCGGGAGGCCATAGAGTGCTATTGGGCACTGCTGTTACGACAGTACGGCAGGCTGCTCAGGTTCACGCCGGGGCAGAGGAGCGCGGCGGGAGGGAGGGAGGAGGGGGCCGAGGCCGACGGGTCGCATCCGCCGCGCGACGGCGGCGACGGGGGCGGCGGTCAAGTACGGCAGTTGGAGCTGGTGCCGATTGCGGATTGGCTGGCGGCGCAGGTAGGTGCGGGGCGTCGTACGGGTGGGTCAAGTTAGCAGGCCCGGCCGCCAAACCACGGGTGCTGTTGAAATAGCACATTCCCATTCCCTCCTAGACATTTGCATAGCACTCCGTTGTATGTACATCTATATAGCACTCCACATATATAAGTACTTGGGGGGTTTGCGCTGAACCCCCTGCAGTCACGTCACGTTACCTTGACGCCCGCCCCGCTGCACCCCGCCTTGCCCTCCCCTCATCCAGGAGGGCCGGGTGAAGGACTGGGACCCCCGCCGCGTGGCCGACAGGCTGACGGAGATGGACCTGCTACCCGAGCCCTAGGCCCCTAGCCGAAATGGTGGGTAGTGAGCCATCATAAGGAGTAAGTAATGCTTTGGTTTGGGTGGATGGATTAGGTATCTGCGACAGAACACAATTCTATATTTTTTTTCCTGTATGACCACCAGTTGCGGTCCGGCGGATTGTGGCGACTACCCTTGCAAAGTAGGAGGGTGCTGTGGGCGTGAAGTGATCAGAGTGCTCGGGGAAGATGCAGCAGCCCCGGCAGCGCGCGTGGATGTACGGACCAGTACGTGCTAAGGAACATTCATAATTACGGTACTCGGTTTGGGATATGTATCCATTTTTTGGAGAATTCCCGTATTTAGATGTCTAGGAAGGAATTTGTTGGGTGGCGAAGTTTTCAAGCACACGGAGGAGGTTACACGGGAATGATGTGAACCGTCGCGACAGGTACGACAGGTAGTCCAGCGAGCATGCCCTGACATCAGCAGGCATCAGCCGACATGTTTCTGCAGGCAGGCGTCATAAGGGCTATGTCCCGAGCTAGAATACAGAAATTCCAGGCGCCTGTAGGGACCAGGGGGCTTGTGTGGCACAGTCGCACAGTTTGGGTTTTGAATTGGCCTCTGCCCGCCACCGCCCGCCACGGGGTGCCGGGATCCGGTTGCATTAACGGCTGCGCCCCTCTGCGAGGGTTTACTTTGACAAGAATGGTTCAGACAAAATATATAATTCTGATTACATGCGCAGGCCTGCACAGGCTGAGGACAAGTAGCCCCAACAGTCCATTGATGCTAAATGTGCCGGAACAGCTTACACAGTAATCTGCATTGTATTGCAAAGTGAACAATGATACTGGTGTGCCAGCTGCGACATGGTGCGGTTCCTGAAGTTTGAAAGTCCGCTCTGTTTGACAGGTCAAAGGCGAATTACGTAATTCGAAACTGTTCAGCACGGCTTTTCATCTTTGTTGTTATCAAAGGTATGCGTTCTATGCGATATTGGAAGATAATACATCGTATTTTCATCGCGGCGACGCCATACCGGTACATGAAGCGATAGACCTTGACGAATTAACATTATCATTATATAAAAATGGTGACATCGAGTTTATTTTGTTGTAGCGTGGAACATTTTGTTGGGTACTGCTGAAACAGTTTTCTCGAAGAAGTGCCACCCACGACCCTCCCAGTAAGACGTTCGATCGTAGACTCAGAGACTCGGGGATGACGTCGTTCCGTTTCTGGCCTCGCGACGCGCCGGTGTCGGGCCATCGTACACCCAATACTTTAAAGACCAACGAGCGGATTTATCAGGCAGTCAATCAGGAACATGCAACCAGATCTGTGTTGGCGCGGGACATCAGGCGTGGCGCGCTGGCCGTCGGCCCGTGCTTCTGCGTCCCCGGGATGCTGCTCCAGCTGCTGCTGATCCTGTCAATCGCCGGCACCATCCTCCCAGCCGCCCCTGCTGCCGCCGGCGGTGCCCGCGATGATAAGGCCCTCTTGGCCCACTGCTCGCGCTTCCGGGCGTACGAGGAGGGCATCGCGGAGGACCTGCTGCCGTGGTACGACGAGTCGGGGATCAGCGAGGCGCTCATGGACCGGGTGCTGCAGCAGCGGACCATGCGGAACAGAGTGCCGGGCCTGCCGCTGTGCATCCGGGCCGGGAAGCTGTACGTCATAGACGGCAGCAAGCAGAGCATTGACACTGTGTATCCCTGGCACGCGGACGAGATTGTGACGTACGCTTACGTAAGTCATCCTGCGACGTCCGTACTCCTGCCTGGGTGGCGGGGAGAAAGCGGGGTCTGGATGGGGGAAACCGCGCCTGGTTTGGGACAGCATTAGTAAGTCGTGATTTGCGCCTAGCAAAACCCCAAATTTCTTATCCACCGCAGCCCCTGGGCTCCCTCGCCGGGAATGCACACGGCGGAAGGGGAGGGCCATGCGGTGGACAGATAGGCACGGGGCGGACGGGGAGGGCCTCAGTCTTCTGTTCCGCTTCACCCAGTTCAGTTCTGCTCAGCTCTCGACTTAGTGACTGACTGACTGACCGACTCACCGGCTGGCTGGCTGGCTGGCTGGCTGACTGACGGAGGCCCCGCCCTCCTGGACCTCGGGGCTCCTGAACCCGCTTTTCCGAACCGCGCCACGCCCTGCTCGCCCTCCCTTCCCTCCCACACCTGGCCTCCCCTCCGTGCCCCCATCTCGTTTCTCCTCCCCATCCCTTCACCTCTGCAATCCCGCTCCTCGGCATTCCCTCTCTCTCCCCGCCCTCCCTGAGTGTCTCCCATTCATTCCTACTGCACCCATCTGTCATCCCCCACCGGGCCCGCCCCCCTCCCTCCCCCCCCCACACACAACGGTTTCCTGCCCAGGCCCTGTCCCGCCCCCGTGCACTGCCCCCAGGCCCTATCCCGCCTGGTGGCCCGCTGGGGCCCCGCCCTGCCGGATGTGGAGTTCGTGGTGGAGACGTCCGACGAGCCGTTCCAGGACCTGGCGCAGCCGCTCGTAAGGGATAAGCCCGGACAGCCGGCCAAGGACCCGCCGGGCGCGGTGTGGGGCGAGCCTCACGGTCGGCTGCCCGTCATGCGGCACTGCAAGGCGGCCACCAGCCCCGACATAACGGTGGGGGCGGAGGGTGGAGGGAGAGAGAGAGGAAGGGGGTGGGGGGCACACGGGGCCGGTTGGGTGTGAGGGTGTGGGATGCGGGCCGGGGGTCGACGTGGGAGGTGCAAGGGTGGCGGGTGGATAAGAAGGCAGCTGCGGGCTGTAGCAGAGGAAGGGAAGGTAATCTGTCTTTATCCTGGAACGTCTTTGGCGCTGCCTACCGTACCGACAGCCCCGTGTCTCGCTTCGTTCGCATCGTTCCCCCATTACCTCACACAGATCCCCATCTTCCACTTCTACACCCTGCACTACGATGAGAAGTTGCTGTCCGCCATCGATAGCGTCAATGCCGAGCACCCCTGGGAGAGCCGCCTGCCCGTGGCCTTTGCGGCGGGCGTCACATACCACCGAGGCCAGGTGCGCGTGTGTGTGGGAGGGTGTGTGTGTGTCGGTGCACAGCGGTGAATTCGGCGAACGTGAAAACGACAACCGAGAGTACGGACATCGGCACCGTTGCTGCCGCTGTCAAACCATGAAACCTGGTCGATTTTGCCGTGATGGGGTCCGCGCTGAATCCTCTCAGCGGTCTCGCTCGCTTCCATCCACATCCTCGCCCGCTGTCGATAAATTCCTGCCGTACGGAGGGTGATCGTACTGCTACGTATCTAGCTGCCGTACCGCAGCCCTTCCGAGGATGACGCGCGTGAGGTGTTTGGAGCCCCGTGCTCCCTCAGTTACGGTCAGTAGTTCACAGGTAGGCTGTTGGGTGTGAATTACCGTTCACAGACAGGCTGGCACCTACCCGTGTGGCTGGCTGTATGGTCTTCCTCATTCGGGAAACTTGACCCAGGCGACCGCGCGGCCCCTTTTAATTTTCGCAGCAGGCCGGCCATCACCCCAGGCCCCGCGCGCGCCTCCCCTTGAGCGCATTTCAGCTGACCGACCGCCCTGCTGCTGCTGCTGCTGCTGCTGCTGCTGCTGCTGCGATCCGCCCTCTCGCTACCGCTGCTGTCTTGCTACTGCCGCCATTCTGTGACCGGTGACACGCTGCTGCTGCTGTTGCCACCACCGCCGCCGCCGCTGTGCTCCGCTCTTGCAGCGGCCCAGGGGGACCAGGAAGGAGTGGGATGGGCCGCACGCGGGGGAGGAGGTGGGTGTGCGGGGTGTGGGGCCGCACCGTCTGATTTAGTAAACGAAGGGGATGAGGAGCGGCGCCGCGTGGGGCCGCGTGGGGCCGGGTGGGGCCGGGTCCTGGTTGATGAGCGACAGCCCAACCAAGGCTACAGGTGACAGCCTAACTACGGATGATGCTTTTAGACTCGGCGCTACAGCCCTCCCCCCCCTCCCCCCGGCCCCACAATATGCACCTATGGACCCACCATCACGCGCCCATCAGCTCCTATCACGCGCCCATCCGGCTCCCATCACGCGCGCGCCCCCTCTGCATGTGTCCGTGTCTCTCAGGTCTCCATGGTCCGTGAGGCCTTCAGCTCGTACCTGTCCCAGGAGCTGCGCCACCCCAACATCACCTACTCGCCGGGCTTCGTGCCGCTCTCCGACTGGGCCAAATACAAGATGGTCATGCATGTGGATGGTACGGCTGCGTACGACGATGGTTATGTGTGTATGTGCATGTGTATATTTATGTTGGGCGTGGCCGTAAGGTGGGGGGGGCTTGGCCGCCGGAATGGATCTAGATGGGGCGACTCACATTGCGGCCGCTGGGGTTCGTGACACTGTATGCAATTGGATCAGCAGGCTCAGGTTTGGCGCTAGGTTGCGTTCATTTACGACTTGCGACTCTCTTGATTGGCAGCTTTGCGGCTTGACGAGGCGAGTCGAAGATTGGGGCCCCGGGGGGCTTTAGCGCATAATCGCCGCGGCCTGCACGGCACGGCACGGCACGGCACGGCACGGCCGCCAAGTGTTGCAGCAGTGCGGTTTGGGAAACGTCCCTCTGCAGCAGTCCCAACTCTGCTAGCTCTTATGCGTGCTTCTCCCCCCACCACCCCCCCCTCCCCCGCCGCCCCCCTCCCCCAGGCATCACGTGTTCCTCCCGGATATGGCAGCTGCTGACCCTGGGCAGTGTGGTCCTGAGGGAGCAGTCCAACTACTTCGCCTTCCACGACAAGCTGCTGCGAAAGTGAGTGATGAGGGCGGGTTTGCGCGGCCCTGTTGGTGCGGCGGTTCATGGCCAGCGGAACCCGGAACTCCCCAAACTCTCCAAATATGTATTCCCCTACCCTGCCTCCATATGTATTCCCCCGCCGCTGCCAACCCCACACGGCGGCCTCTTTGCGTGACCAGGTTCGGTCACTTCTACCAATGTCCTATGACCCCCGCCCTCCCCCCAACGACTGCAGGTTCGTTCACTTCGTGCCCTTTTGGAGCTACCGGCCGCGCGAGGTGGTGTGGTCGTACAACTGGGTTCTGGCCAACGAGCCCGCCGCCCGCCAGATGGCCTCCCGGGGTCAGCAGTTCGCCCGGGAGTACCTCAACCGGGAGGCCATCGAGTGCTATTGGGCGCTGCTGTTACGGCAGTACGGCAGGCTGCTCAGGTTCACGCCGGGGCAGAGGGGCGCGGCGGGAGGGAGGGAGGAGGGCGCCGAGGCCGGCGGTCAAGGACGGAAGCTGGAGCTGGTGCCGGTTGCCAAGTGGCTGGCGGCGCAGGTGCGGGGCCTGGTGAGGGTGGGTCAAGGAGGCCCGGCCGCCAGACCAAGGGTGTCCCTCATACCGTAGCTCATGGGTGAGAGTCGCGGCTTTTAGGAGGGACACCGTTTGGCCCGGCCTGTCATACGGGATGCTGGTGACAGGGATCGTGGTGGAAGGAAGACAACCTAAGGGAGATGCGAACCCAGCGCCCCAGCCGAGCTCTCTCTGCTGACGTGGGGTTGGCTTCCTTTGGGACACGCGCGGGTCACCCCCCCTGGGCCTCGGGTAGTACGGCAAACAAAACACGTCGCAAAACACGTCACAAAACACGTCAACAAGCAATGCCGTACGCTCCACCATGCAGTCCATCCTGGACCTTTCTGACGGGGTCAATTAGTACGGCACTTCAGCTGCGGCGCGCCACACATGGGCAGAAGTAGCGTATCTCCGGCCCGTCGCCGCCAACGCTACCCTGCACCGCCACCCCACCCCAGCCCACCCCACCCCTTCCTCCTCGCTCGCCCTACCCCTTCACTTGACCGCACCCCGCCGACTCCACCCCGCAGGAGGGCCGCGTAAAGGACTGGTCGCCCACCCGGGTTGCGGACAAGCTGCGGGAGCTGGACCTGCTGCCGAAGAAGCACTAACTAGCTAGGGAGCTGGCCGGATGGACGGACCCGCCTGGGGACCTACGCGCCGCGGGGCCCACCCATCTCGGGCAGCAGGGGCCCGAGGGGGGGGGTAAATTGAAAAGAGGTGTACCCGAAGAACGGAGGGGAGGGGGGAGGGGGGAGAGGGGCCAGCTGGGACCCAGAAGGCTCTTCCGCCGGGGGCGGGGGGAGAGGCGAGGGGCGTTCGGGAAGGGGAGCACATCGGGAGGGGACTACAGCTCGCTCACGTCGTGAGATGCCAGGTCGGGTAGGGTCAGGTCATGGGTCAGGTCAGGTCGTGGGTCAGGTCAGGTCGTGGGTCAGGTCAGGTCATGGGTCAGGTCAGGTCGTGGGTTAGGTCAGGTCGTGGGTCAGGTCAGGTCAAGGGTCAGGCTGGGTCAGGTCAGGTTATGGGACCAGGTTGTGGGTCAGATCGAGGGGCCAGGTCGTGGGTCAGGCTGGGTCAGGTCATGCGGCAGGCCAAGGTTCATACCATGTATGTCAGCACAGCACCGCGTGTGCCTGCTGGATGGATCAGTATCCCGCCAAATAGACACTCGCTCGGAGGGTGCGCATTCACCGCTCATAGCTGGCCAGTAGCTCCTCGGAGAGCACACGACGACCTATGATGAGCTACGGAGCGACACTCGCTGCGAGGCGCAGGAATTGAGCATTGAGGAATTGAGAATTAATCCGTGTGGACTGCTGCGAGTGATGCGTGTGCATGCAGCAGGAGGTAGGGAGGACGTTCAGTGAGGACGTACGTAATGCATCCTCCCAGCAGCATAATCCATCATTACGGCAGGCAGGGAGGGCGGCAGGGAAGGGACCTGTGTAGTGAAGGCGGAGCGGGCCTGTCCTTCCATCGTGTGGATGATGGACGGACTGACGGACGGACGGACAGACCTACACGGGACGTGCGGGGGCTGGCGCAGCTGACGCAAGGGCCCGAAGCAGGGTGGCTATCTTATTTTGCAGAGTATCTACGGCCGGAGATACTCCTTGCCCAATCGTGCTGAAAGTATCTGTCGGAGGGAGCTTTTGCCGTCATTTCATCTACTCAAGGGGGCTTTTCCCCGCGCGAGAGGCCATAAGTATCTAAACCCTCATTTTTCTCCGAAGGGAAAGTATCTATCAAACCTCAAGATTTTCGGCCGAATATATATTCATATCTTAAGATAGCCACCCTGGCCCGAAGGCGCCACTGAAGCTTTCGACGACGCCGATTGCACGCTGGACGGATCGAGCGGCGGGTGCCAGCGGGTACGTACTTGACGCCGTCGAGGATGCATGTAATATATGTTTCTCGAGAAGGGAGACTGCCGTACATTCTCGAGATGGTTTCGCGAGGTCTCATAGGGACCGACTTTTTCTTGGCTGGCCCAACTTGATGTGTTTTCCGAGTCTACGCACGGAAGCAAATCTATCTTCATGTGCTCATTCGTCTGTATTTTTGTAGGTAGGCCGGGTATACATATACTGTAAGTCCGTGTACTACGTACACGGTCTTGTGTCTGACACTGAGTATATAAACACGAGAGGTGTTAACACGGCTAACACGGTAGGTGTAAACACGGCTCCGGCTTGACACGGCTGTGTCAACACTGCACCGGCTTGACACGGCTGTATCAGGACACTACTGCTGATGGACCAATTTCACCAGCGAGCTTTGGAACGACAGAACGACTCACCCTCAAAAGAAACACGTGTGTCCTAGGCTTGGAATTGTTCATATATATGCTACGCAAGTTCGCGTGATGCATTTTCGACAGCCACTGTTTATTCAAATGTCAGTTCCATGATGTACTGTTTGTGGGCAAGGTATTTAACGGCAGTCAGGCGCTGCTTAATATAACTTCTTGGAATTTCCTCGTAGCTATTTGTCGCTATGGCGGGATGCACCTATGAGGACGTTGTTTCGTTGGCAGGATACACTAGTACGGAACTTGTTATTCAACGCTGCAAAACTAACCCAGCCGGCGGAGGTCCATACAGCAGCGTGGTGAACGTACGGATGGCCATTTCGGACGGAGTGGCGCATGCACCCATGCGTGCATGATGGTCGATCATACATCCGACACCTATACGAAGGCGGGCGCTAGGTAGTGCAAGGCGGGAACGCGCACCGATGACTCGGGTGTCTCCGCGTACGCGGAAGGGGCTTAACGCGCGTTAAGCCCCATCAGTTCAGGCAAATAAGGTGGATGGACCGTGCCACACAATAGTGGAACCCGGCGCTCGACAGTATCTGCGCCGATCCACGCAGATGACTCAATACGTACGTAGTCGGTGCAGCTGACACAAACCCAGCAACGAGTTCCGAAAGAACCAGGCAAACAAAACCCGGCATTAGGCAGGCTCGCTCCCAAAGCGATGAGAGATGGCCATGCCTAAGAAATTATAACGTACAATAGTAAAAACCTGTTCAACTCCGCACCCGCACGTGCCTTCACGGCACGCTGCATGCAGTAACGGCCTTTTATAAGAACTGTACGTACGTACTATGTACGAGTTCGTGACAGAGACTAAAACCGGACGGATCGGACGGGACTCAGACAAACATCCGAACCAAAACCAAGTTCTTGCTAGGTTTTGATGGGTACTATGTGTGCAGACCGTGGTTTGTTCATGACGCTGGTATTCCATGACACGTGTTCCGAACGAAGGGGTTCCAGAGTACCGTAGCCGGCTCATACCAATGCAAGCTCCAAGGCCCAGACAGCTAGACCAAACACCCACGGTGTTACAAAGCAGGAACTCCAAGCAGCGTCCAAAACCCAGTTGGAAGCTAAGCGACCAACCACCAAACAGCGAGGTGCAGTCCGTCGGTCACAGCGCCAACAAGGTTTACATTCTTTGCGACGCCTGCCGAAGTGCTGGGCCAGTAGCGCAGCAGGTGCACGTCGAGGGAAGTCCAGCTAGTCCAGCGTCCGCCATCATGCTATGGATCTATGTCCTCAGCCCGGGCAGCAGGGCGTGTCCCACTCATGATCTTGCTAGCAATAGACACAGTTGTCCACCCAAGCAATACCGGGTGTTGGGGACGGTGCTACCCACAGCCTTTGAAATGGCAGGCCCTCAGCAAGCGGCTGCGTGCAGCGCCAAATGTTGTGAAGGTAGCCACAGCACATGTTGCCACTGCAGACCCGTCCAGAGCTGCATTCACTGCGCGACACAACAGATGGCGGGTGAGGAGCAAGTTGTGTGGGTAGTGTGCGTGAGCGCCAGCTGGCCAGAGGTTGATTCAATGGCACGCAGGATGCAAATATCGACTGCTCTGCGTTCTACGTACCTAGCTAAGCCTTTCATCCACATTCGCCGCAGACACGCTGGAAGATAGAAGTCAGCGAGGATGGGCAGCCGTACGATCGAGAGGGTTTACGCGTGCGGCGGAAACTTCGATCACAAAGCGCTGTGCACCTATCTGACACAGTGGCGGGTACAGCTGGAACTTTCTCCGAGAGAACCACCCCCGGCCGTTCCTAACTTCCTTGTTGAGTATTGAGGGGCATAATCAACTGTCAATCATGCCCATAACGCCGGCGGCGGTGCTTCGGCTAATGCAAGTACTGCTACAACTGGTGGTTTTCACTACCATACGTCGCGTCGAGAGGGCCTGCTCATCCAGCTGATAATGGTGCAGCGCTGTGCTGTGACCAGACAAATACATCCACATAACACATCGTCATACATTCCATCGGGCCCGTATGCGCCGCCTGGCCGCCTTGCCACGCTTTTGCCCGCACACAGCGGGCTGAGCACACGGTGCTCATCATGAAATGCCGTGCAGGACGGCCAGTCGCCGCAGATGCGTGCTATCGGTGGGAAAATGCTGGCAATAGCTTTGCCATGCCGGGGACAGGTTCCAGATGCATTTGTTAGGCCGGCAGACCAGCCCGCCGCCACACACAGCACTGCAATACACTGCGCACGCCCGTGACCTACCGTCGCGGCTTGCGGTGGTGGACTGTGCTCAGCGGCTCACGGTCTTCGGATGTGTGCTGAGCGGCCTCAGACACAGATGCGGGCCCGGAGATGGGCTTCGCCAGTTAAGCGACATGCGTGTGGAACGCGTCCAGGATCCCTTCCGGGTCCGTTCGAATATGCCCATCCGCCGGATGACGAATGGCGAAGATCCCCCGGGGCTGGTCGTCATCGTTGAGGTCCTGTCTATGCGCCTGTTTTGGCTTCTTGCTCAGGAGTTTCTGGAACCGTTTGGCGGCTTTCCTGCAGCGACTTGTCCGTATTTCCCGCACAATGCGTCGGATTTCCGCCCCTTTATCCCGGATGGTCGCCCTCAGGTTGTCTGCGGGGGTGTCTGTAGCGGCCGCTGCCTAAGCGGCGGGCCCCGCACCCCGGACAAACCCGTCCCCACGTTCGGCGGACGGATCTGGCTGGCTGGTTCGTCGGAAGCGCTGTGCTCTATCTGGGTTCACCTACCGCTGGGTCGTTTGGGTCTCGGGCCCAGTTTGTCGCCCCGCCGGTGAGTTGCCGTGTAAGCTAGGACTTTAGGTCATGGTGTTCTTTGTACAGCCTCGTGAGTTTATGGCTCTGGGTGGGTGCAGTTTCCCCGTTGGGGGGGTTGTCGCAGTGGCTTTCTAGTATCGTGAGGCACCTCAGTAGCAGGGTGCCGAGGTTGTGACTGGCTTTCGTGACGCGACGTCCAGGGTGAGGACATCCGGGTGTTGCCGAAGGTCGTCGTTCATTAGGGCACTGGCCTCCTCTCTCTTCCGTAATGTTCCGCTCCAGGTTTTCGCTGCTGGCGTGTTGTACCGCTTCCATGGCGGGCTTCAGCTGGATGGTCGTGGTCGGAGCGCCGCAATTTCGCCGGTGAGGGAGGCCTCCATTTTCGCTTTCGCGTTAGTTTTGCTGTCCTTTGTGATGGGCAATTTGTATCTGCTCCATCTGTGTGGGTGTTGTTCGGTGTTAGGTCGTGCAGCTGGTACCAGTGGCGGGTACAGCTGGAGCCCCGCAAGTAGTGTCAGATAGGTGCACAGCGCTTTGTGATCGAAGTTTCCGCCGCACTCGTAAACCCTCTCGATCGTACGGCTGCCCATCCTCGCTGACTTCTATCTTCCAGCGTGTCTGCGGTGATCGGGACGTACATACGTCGTCAATACGGCTCTGGTGTACATACGACGCTTCCTTCTTTCATCTGGGTGTACGTGGGCTCGCGCCTGGAGCACGCAGCTGACCGGCTCGGCTGGAGCTTGGCTGCTTGCGCAAAGCTTTGATGTGCTAGGTCGGCCGAGTCGCATTCGCCTGTAGACCTGTCGGTTTTATCGAGGACCGCATTCCAATCACCGGCAGGCAGCACATTTTTTCCTCCGGTCGAGGCTTCCCGTACTTGTTTGGCGCAGTATACGTAGATCCGCTTGCGCGTTTGCGTGTCTTCCGGAAAATACACCCACAAAATGGAGGGGTGTGCTTGAGGCTGGAGCCATGCGGATGTGTCCAACGTACCCGTTCAGCTGATGGGCATCGGCGTGGCAGTGACACTGTGTTGGCGACTGAACCGTTCAGACACACAGATCAATACGCCTGCAGATCGGGAGCTGACATCTGGGTTGTGGGGGCGGTTGCTCATGTATATTTGGTACGGTTTCAGTGCGTGTTTTATCCCGGTGACTGCTCGCCTGTGGTGGCTGCTTAGCTTGGTTTCCGTGAGGACTGCGATGTCGGGCTGCTGTTCGTGTATGTATGGCGTGCTGGACTGCTTCCATTTGCGTTCGAATCCCTCGGGTGTGACCACCTTGAAGAGACCCGTCGGCGGTGGCCCGTCCTGGGTGCGCTGGGTGGTTACTTGTTCAGGGTTCGCTTCCGTGGCTGTTGGGGGCCGGTGTTGTACAGGGGAGTTGGGTTTTTGTTGCTTGGCTTTGCGGAGGTATTTGGCCATCGGTTGCTGCTTGGGCCCGCTCGTGGTGTGGCACGGCTGGGGTGGCGCTTCGGCGGGCCGCTTCCGGATTTGCGGAGCCCTGGTCTGCGGTTCCCGTGGTGCGTTCGTAGGGTCGGGTGCCGTGTCGCGTGCGGGCCGCCGACGCGAGTTACGGTGTTGTGCGTCAGGTGTGGTTGGATTCCGTCTCTCATCGTCTCCGGTGGGGTGCCTCGTACGTAGGCAGGCCCTGTTGCCGTCGAAGGCAATAGAGGATCGGGTGGGCGGTCCTTGCTTGGGTACGGCGGCGTTTGGGTTGACGATGGTTGCTTGTAGGGCTGGCCGGTCGCCTGGTTTGGGCTGTGTGTGCGGTGCATGTGTCGGCCGATGTTTGCTCGGTTTCTTCCGTCGTCCTGTGTGTCAGGCGCTTGGGTCCCCGGGGGGGTCGTGTTCTCTTGTAGACGTTGTGCGCGGTCGGGCCGGTCAGCGATCAGATCGTCTGTCCTTGGATGTGGGGAAGTTTCCGCACGTGCTTCTGGAGTGTGCGGCGGTAGTTCCTCTGTTTTAGGTGGCGTCGTGGCGTTCCTCTGGGTGTGGCGAGGGATCATGCGCCGGGCGAATGGGCCGGAATGCAATGTGCATTTGGTTTATGGTCACGATGTCTAATGAGTCCAAGTAGTGCACGTGCCCTTGGAGTCGCGCCCACTCTGTTTCGTCCAACAGTCTGGGTTGCGATTCTTCCGAGTCCAATCTGTACCATTGGTCTCCTGCCCGGCGAACGGTGATGGCGTACGTGTCTTGTGTCGTGCACCAGGAAGCCGATCGTTAGCGCAGTGCTGTTCCTAGGGGTGTGTGTGCGGACCTTATAATGTAACCGTTACAAGGTGGACCCGTATCCCGACCGGGTGTTCCAACGGGCCCAGATAGCTCGTAGGTGCCGCGTCTCATCAACACCTACCAAGGACTGCGCACCCATCCTCCATCACCCGCGGGGGGTCTCGCAGCCATACCGGCCACTACACCAGGTTACCAGCGCGCCAGGATTGCCTCTCCTGGAAACCGCGCCAGACCCGCCTAATCACACGGCGGTGAGGGGACGGGGATTCGAACCGCCGATCTCTGGACAGCATGCCAGTGTCTTTCCCATTAGACGACCCCCCCGGGACCTGTTGCAGGATGTGCGTGGGTTTTGCACGTGCAACGTCCTGTGCAGGAGTTCATTCCTTCTCGGGTTTATACTTGGCGCGTGCTCCTAGGCGTGGCCCCCTTTTTGTCCATGAGATGCATCAGTAGGGCGGGGGCCCTTCCACCGTTGAGGTAGCCTTGTTTGTGTGTCCAGGCTACACCAACATTGTAAATTGAAATCAGCACCCTGATGAAAATCAATCGCCCACTCAGCTTCTCTGTCCAGCGGATTTCAGTCCCAGGGCAACAGTGTATGTCGTGTCGAGTGCCGGTGGGTTCCCTATCGATTGCCGTGGACACATGCCCCACACGTCCTCCGTGTGTTCTCATATCTAGCTCCGCCGGGTGCGGCGTTACCTGCCCTGCCCGGGATTCTCACGCCCTCTCCATGTGGTGTGGGTAATCATAGTCCACCTCTACAGCCAGGCCATCCCCCCCCCCGCGTCTGGTGTTGCTTTGCGTACGACAGTATTTGCCGGACCGTCGGCCTCTTCGGTGGGGCATTCTTCATCCGACAGCACCTCTCTCAGCATGGCTGCAGTCATATCAAGGCCGCCAGGGCCCGCTCCTACATTACTGAGATGCAGAAGGACATTACTTCCCTAATAAACGATAGCGCTTTCAACATATTGTAAAGATCAATAGCCGCCGCATTGTTTCCGCCTTTGTGCACCAGTGGTGCACTTCACGTGGTGTTAACGCCCCGCAGCTAGGATTGTCTCTTCGATTGTTCTAAATGCGCAAAGTAGCACAACTTAGTACAGCATGCATCTCGGTCTGATCCGGTCTGATCTGTGCTGCTTGTCATACAGCCGTGGTTCATAGGCCAAGCAAGTGTGTCGCGACAGGCAACAGGGTGGCGAAACCATGTACGCAAGCTTGATCCTTGTCATCCGCATCCCACTAGTCGAAGAAGGGGTGCGACCTGATTGTGCAGCCCCGATACGCGCCGAGTCATCATCAGTACTCGACGGGTCGCCCGGGGAGGCCCGGGGCGTCGCTGTGCGTCACACGCCGTCACTCGTGGCTGTCCCTACCCCGGCACTCTCGGTGGTCTGGTCTACATGCTAAAGGTTAAATCGAAAACTGACCGTAAACGGAAGCACAAACAGAAGGTTTCCGCAGTCCGGGGTGACGCTTTGGGGAGGGGCACTATCTGGTATTCAGATGCCTGCGCACTTGACGTGCAGTCAAATGCGTCTCGGGAGGGCTCAAAAGATATCTAGATGCGTCAATATCCCCAGTTAGATGCATGTCTGGGGGGCCCTTGCGGCAGTCAGATGCGGCCTCGGGCCAGCTAGATGCGCGAAGGCAGGGCCTTACGGCCACCTAGATGAGCAGTCACCGATATCTAGATACCGTTCGGGGTGTCGTGCACCGTTGATGGCGTGGCAATTTGGAGGAAACTGTCGCAGAGCGGTTGGATTTGGAGTGATCACGCGCTGAAGTTAGATTAGGTGGTTGACAGTTGTCGGATCCATCTGCCGTACGTAGGAGCATCTGGCTTGCGATACCTAAGGCAAGCGCCTTCCTGCTGAAGGCGCTTCGCCTGGTCGATTCAAGACGATACAGGATATTCACACATGTTGATATTATTGCGGAACAACTCTCTGTAACAGATATCGGCGTCACATTGTGTGATGCTGTGTCGGTGCTCAGGCCGCCAACAGTGACATCAACTAGCAAGGCGCTGCCAGGCTTGATCACCCTGGCCAGTAGCCTATAGTTCCGCGACGGAACAACGGAGGAGTAGGTGCATCCCGGGCGCGACGCCCGATCACCGACGCTAGGTAGAAGGAGCGCGGTCTCGCCTCTCGGCCGGGCCGTGGAACGGCGCAGCAGCTCTAGGCTATAGGTCGGGATCCTATACCTAGAACTGGTTCCACGGCCCGGCCGAGAGGCGAGACCGCGCTCCTTCTACCTAGCGTCGGTGATCGGGCGTCGCGCCCGGGATGCACCTACTCCTCCGTTGTTCCGTCGCGGAACTATAGGCTACTGGCCAGGGTGATCAAGCCTGGCAGCGCCTTGCTAGTTGATGTCACTGTTGGCGGCCTGAGCACCGACACAGCATCACACAATGTGACGCCGATATCTGTTACAGAGAGTTGTTCCGCAATAATATCAACATGTGTGAATATCCTGTATCGTCTTGAATCGACCAGGCGAAGCGCCTTCAGCAGGAAGGCGCTTGCCTTAGGTATCGCAAGCCAGATGCTCCTACGTACGGCAGATGGATCCGACAACTGTCAACCACCTAATCTAACTTCAGCGCGTGATCACTCCAAATCCAACCGCTCTGCGACAGTTTCCTCCAAATTGCCACGCCATCAACGGTGCACGACAGCTGTCATGTGCAGCTAACGGCAGGAGTGCGTCCACGACACTGGGGGTGTGGACTCCCCCCCCCCCCGCACGCAGCTAGGTAACTGGCGAGGGAGGTGCTGATGATGCCACCGACGCGCTGCGCTTTATGTTCCATCGATGCGGGCCTCCGGAAATACCGTCATTCGAGCAATATCCGCCTACCTGATCACGAGACCAGCCGCGCGCGCGGGCTGCATGTCTTCACTGTTCTGAGCGCTCTTGCCTCAAACGGGTCTTTGCCCTACAGACGACTGCACTCTTAGGCCCCAAGACGACGGGGCGCCCTGAAAGACAACAGCTGTGGCACCAAAGGCCCTGTTCACTGATCAACGAATCGACTGTCTTGACACGCGGGGCCACAGGGCCGACCCGCACTCCCACTCAACAGACTACAATCCTGCTCAGAGCGAGCCAAACCAGAGGGCTCAACGCCTCTTCAATCTGCGGATGCAAAAGGCATTGTCGCGCCTCCAGCGCCATCTTCAGCACACGTTCCAAGAGTCGGTCCAACACATCCGAAGGAACCCAGGGGGCCCTTGGTATCTCCACCCCTTAGGCGCCCGTCGCGGGCTGCACTGATAGTCACCTCCAAAGGCTCGACACAGCACCTCAGGCGGCACTGTCGGCTGGCACACACCGTCCAGCAAAGACCAGTTCCTTCCCAAGCACGGCGGCCTCAAGCCTGCACTAAGATGCCCATCGCGGGCGCTGCCAGAAACCCTCCTGCCGCCTCGCGGCCAACCGCCCATCGCGGGCTGTCATCCCCCAGAACCCATGCTAACTCCCTACTCGGCCGTTTTACGGCAACCCAAACCCAACAGCAACGGCCCGTCGCGGGCGGCAGAAAAACCCCCATACCCACGTGGCGAGTGACCCACTCAAACCCTAACTGGCCCATCGCGGACCGTGCTAACAGAACAGCCTCCCCCCCTGATCCCAGCGCGACACAGAACTGAATCCCCCCCAGATCCTAGCCGGTCAGCGCCCGGTGACCATCAACCGCTTCGCGGCCGTGAGGCCGACTTGCTCAGCGGAGCCGCCATCCCACTCCAGGGAGAAGTAGTGCGGCCTGGCCAGGGCGCCCCGGAACCTCAACGTACCCCAGACTACCTCCTTCTTGCGTTGCCTACCCTGGCCCGTGTACACGAGGCGCCTGACCCGTTGCCCGTCAAGTGCCGCAGCCTCGGCATCCCGACGCCGCGTGGCGGCGTTGGGGAAGAGGACAGCCGCGGCTTCCGGCAGGGCCATCTCTGGCCCCGCCGGCGCGTCGCGCCTCAGCCTGACGCATTCGGGGCAGACCCACTGGCCGGGCGGCACAGCGCTGAGCGGTGGGGACAGGCACTGGAGGTGCCAGCCCGTCCCGCAGGCGTCGCACAGCAGCATGTGCGCCTCATCGTGCGGCGATTGGCAGACCTCACAGGCAAGGTCCGCCGCAGGCCGCTGCAGCCGCGGGTCGACGATTGGGTCGAGGTCAACCAAGTGGCACGGCCTCAACTGCTCCACCCTCCTCCTAATCCTCTGCGCATCCTTCCCGATCAACACCGCAACCCCCATTGACCCAACCCGCTCTACCCGCAGCACTTCATCGTACACCGGCACCTGCAGAGTTTTGTTCACCGCAGGCTGCCTCACGTAGACGTAGTCCCCGGGAGCGAACTCCTGTGAGGGCGGCCGGTACTGTCCCGACCTCACGTGGGCGTAGCGCCGGCTGTCTCGGTGCTGCGCGACGAGCAAATTCGCCGCGGCGATGGGAGCGTGCCGCCGCAGCAGGGCGGCGCGCTCCAGGAGCGCTGCCGCGTATGCCTCCACCGTCATCCTCCCTTCCGGCCCCAGCGGCGCCTCCACGCGCTCCCGCACCGCAGGCGGCACGACCGGTTTCACGCCGAACATAAGTTCGTATGGCGAGAGCCGGGTCGAGGCCTGGGGCGAGCAGCGATAGGCAAGCGCCAGCCAAGGCAGCTGCTGATCCCAGTCGTCCGAGCGCTGGGTCTCCGCGCAGTGCTTGCGCAGAGCCGCCTTCACCACCCTCACCAGCCGCTCAGCCGCCCCGTCTGCCTGAGGGTGACCGGCGGAGGTGAAGCGATGATCCACAAAACATTGCAGAAGAAGTTGATGAAAGGCACCCTGGAATTCGCCACCGCGATCCGTCAGAACCTCAGCCGGAGCCGAGAAGCGAGCGATGAGCTCCAACAGACCACGGGACGTCTCCTCAGGTTGCTTGTTGCGCAGCGCGAAGAACTCCGCGTGCTTGGTGAAGTGCTCGATGCAGACCATGACATAGGTGTAGCCGTGCGGCACCGTCGGCGGGGGCAGCGGTCCCGCCAGGTCGATGCCCCAGCGGTAAAATATGCCCTTGATCGCCAACGGCTGTAGCTGAACCGGACGCGCCGTACCGCCGCTGTTGGTCATGTCACACAGCCGGCAGCTGCGGACGATCTGCTGAACGGTTTTACGCATCCGGTACCACCGGTAGCCCAGCTGCACCAACGCCAGAGTCCGCCTTACACCGAGGTGAGCCACTGCGTGCACACGACGCACGATAGCCTCCCGGTCCCCGGGCGGCGGGCAGACCCGCGTAGAGCCGTCCGAGACGGCCCGTAGCAGTTGGTCCCCCGTCCACCGGTACAGCGCTGCCCGTCGGAGCACGCGCCGCGCCGGCTGCCCTTCCTCCACCGTGACCCCCGCCGACGCACCCCGAAGGTACACCAGTGTTGATGCATCTTGCCACACGTCAGGGTCTTGGCCTTCCACCAAAGCGCTTTCCTGCGCCTCAGCGGCTGCCGCCACAGCAGCAGTGGCCATAACCGCCGCCAGCCCAGGCGCCCGCTGTGCAAGCAAGGCACGGGCCAGCGGCGTCAGCATGTCGTCCATCTCCACCAGAAGCGATGGCGCCGCCGCCGCCGGTCCCGCTGGCCTCTGTACCATGCTGACAGGCACAGGCGCGGGCGTCTCCAGATTGGGTCCCCCCCCCTGCGGGTTGGCAGGGATCTGCCGCGCCGCAGGATACTGCATGTCATGTGGAGTGATAAAAGCGCGATGAAGCGCCATGCAGAGGGAGAGAGCAACCTGGAAGACCGGCGGCGGCGACGACCGCTCCAGCAGCTCCAGCTCCAGCTCCAGTGTGAGGTGTCGCGCGGTCCGCAGCCAGAAGCCAGCCGCCGCCGAGTACCCTACCAACTCATAGGGGGTCTGACAAGGTCTAACTTACTAGGCGAGGTTGTCAGGAATGGTCTTTTGCAGCTCCGGACGCAAATTGTCATAGTTGCCAAACAGGTTGTCAGAGGAGTCTTCAGACCCTGTTTGAGGCTTTCTGAGGTTGTGACAGAAGTCCGTTGGCGGGCAGTATTGTCAACTTGTGTGACATGTTAGTGGTTGTCTGCAGTGATCACAACCTGTTACTTGCTGTCAAAATTGCAAGATTTTATTAACTTTATTTCAGCGCTTGTTGAAAACAAACGATGTTATGGAACGAACGTTGTTAAAGATGTCAAAGGATAGATTTACGAAAATAAATGTTTACGAATGGTTTACGAAAATAAATGTTACCGGTTGTAACAGTGAGCCAGAGGCCTAGGACTTCTTTCAATGCTGGCGCAGTAGGGGCTGCCGTATTGGACCAATAAATGCGTATCCATACTAGCTGCTGATGAAACTTTGCGTGGTTTGTCCTGTCCATACGTTCGGTCTTTTTTTCTCGGCAAGTAATAAGCAAAAGTTGCGAGCACGTGAACGAAACGGTGCTGGAGTGGTCGATACATCGAAGTATGTGCAGCGACGAGTGACGGAGCCAAACATAGGTGAACAGTCAAGATCAGGAGCTTTACATTTACACTGCATGACGGGCTGCTTCGTTGCCGGCGCAATTGCACACACACCATGCATCGATCATTCAATGTTCAATGAGGGTGTGTGCATATATAGCACGCACAAAATCAACAATATCCAGTGAGGTAACATCGCGATCTCCAACACAACCAGCACATTCAGTCGAACGAAACCATACACAGTGTGACACCCCGAACACCTGCCCTGAACCACATGCATGCTTCGTTGTACGTACGCCCACGTACATCAGTAAATAAAGCTTATCCGTCAAAGCACAATCAATCAAGTAGATGTAGATCCATCTCACAACAGGCAGCTGGTGGACTAGGAGGCTGGACCGCCATAATACATACACCACACACTACTAGGCGTGTCTGTCCAGTCTACGTACACACGCCCGGCCGCCAGCAGCTACATATGTCTCCCTGTCGTGTCCAGTTGCGACCACCTGCTGGGTTGAGCCTCTGTTCGGCACAGTGACGAGTAATGGCATAGCAAATTATTTTACTCTGGTGAGTCTGGCGAGTGGGCGTAGTGCAACAAGCAAATGGCCCCACAGATAAAGGCCCCACGCACGACACAAGCAAATAATAATATTATTATGTACGCCGGGCAGCACACGGGCGTGTGTTAAGGGGACAGAGACGATGAGGCTCATCAGAGCCTATCTATGCGCCGCCGTCACCGGCCCTGAGTCAAAGAGTTCCCTGTAGCCCACCCCGGTGCGTTCATTGGCGGGTGATGGGGTTACGGGAGTTCGCTCCAATACCCATCTGCGTTTTACGATGTCGTTAGTTGAGGCTGCGGACGGTGTGGGCATGTAGGCGGGCGCAGCATTGTGCCGCTTTGTCAGGTGCGATGCCAAGTTCAATCAGTAAGGGTTTGAGGTCTGAGCGAATGGTTCCACCGACCCCAAGGGTAATGGCTTCTGTTGCAGTGCAGCGGACCTGGCACCCATGGGCGAGTAGGTGTTCTGCGAGGAGGGGGAAAACCAGCGGGAGGGGAAAAATCAGCAATGAGCCCTAAATTACTTACCCTAATAGTCGTCAAGGTCGGTCGAAATGCGCAACTGCTCACTTGGAAGTACATAAACCGATAGTCATACCTAGCCACGCATCTGCACAAGGAACGAATAGCAGCAACAGCAGCGACTGTCAAGCAAAGAACACGGAGCGAAGAGTCAGGCAATACGGGTCGACCACGCCATGGGAAACGCCAAATGTAATACAAGGAAGCAGCGAGTGAGCAGAGAAGTAATGACAGCATACCTGAGCCATGTCGAAGGGACGGAGCTAAACACGATGACTGGCCCGTCCTTCCTGTGTGAGGACAGCAAACGTAAAACGATCATTTCAAACACTGATACTGAATAAAGGTAGGTATGAATCAATTAAGGGCGTCTGCAGGCGTATATCGTCGATGGCAAATTTGAATTTCATCTCGGTGTCATATCATTAAACAATGCGTCGTCGATGTTGCCGTTGCACCCTTTATTACTATATTTTATCGATTGATGTGTAAAGACGTATTGGCGGGATAAGTCGGAATCTACTCAGTCTTTCGCGAAACTGGCAGACAAGCTCTCGCTGAGCTAGCTGGCTCTAAACAGCCTGGATTTCTTTTCGTTTGTCAAAATGCGACGGAAATAGCACTACATATAATTGTGTCAAAACAATGTAAGTAAGTCTTTCTGCAATTAAATACCTGCTGACAAGCTCTGTACGATCGTGACCAGAGTACCGATCGTACAATTTCGACTCTGTTCACACGCTCAAAAAAGTTAACAAAGAGGCCATATGGAGCTGAAACTGATAAATCTCTTTTTGGCTTTTTATTAATTGGAGGGTGTGGAGATGCGCCCGGAAAATACCATCATGAACAAACTAACTATGGTCAGCCGCCCGAAATTTCAACACAAACTATTCAAGGCTGTGAGTGATCAATTGCTTCACAAGCCGCCGACAAAGCTGGGACTTCTTGAGTTGTATGTGTTTTCTGGGTATGTATACGGTTTATTTTTTATAACATAACATACAGCAGCAAACGATCGATTGCACTGACATATTTGCCTAGTCTGATCGGCAGAGAGTCGCCATCAAAAGCATTCAACATACACGCGCCGCGCGGCCAAGTTTTTCGGCATGTGCCTTGCTTCATCACACGTGCCGAAATAAGGGCTGCGGTAATCGTCTGTCACATTACATATCTTACAGGCCATTTGCTAGGAGAACAACTTTCAAACAGTCATCAACCTCCGAGGCCGGCCGGAAATTTTCAGCATGTTTCGACAGCAGGACCACTGCTACCACAGCTACGACAGGGATTATTCTCAGTCTTGGAGGCCTGAAGCGCGCTTTCCTTGCGTCGTCGCGGATGCATATGGGAGGGTAACCAGGAGTTGGGGACACGGCATCAGAGTGTGTTTTGGCGGCGGTAGACAGGTATACGTAAATATTCTTTTCATTTAAGATAGCAACACTGGGTGTAGCACAATTCTATCGGAGGCAAAATCCCATCTATCCTTTCTTCTGATCCTACCTTGATGATGGCCAGCTGCTGCTGTCATATCCTACATTCACCGTTACAGTGTTGCTTACAAGATTCGACATTCTAAACAATCGTCAACCAGTCTTCACTACCTGCAAGTTACTCGTCAACAACTATCAGTATCGTAAAACAAATATGAACACTAATATCTCTTGTTGGAGTTTGTCACCATTGTTGTTACTGGTTGTCAACAACAAGACATAAGCAATATCTCATCAGACAGTCCGGAACAATTCCCGCCATACCAGCTCTCCTTGTTAGCCTGACAGGCTCTGACAGGCAGGCCTGTCAGAGCTTGTCTCGCCCCCTATGAGTTGGTAGGGGTAATCGGCGGCAGCGACTCGGGCGGGCGCGCGATCGGGCCCCGTCCGCAGCGGCGTGCCGGTGACCGACGGCGGCGGCAGGGCCACCCAAGGCCAACCGGGCACATCAACAGCCGCATACGGCGGGGCCAGCACCGTGCTAGCTGCCGCGGGCTTGCGCCCGGCGGGCAGCAGCTCGGCCAAGGTGCGGCCGTCGGGCGGCCGCCATTGCTTGACACAGTGCTGCAGGTGCACCGCGTTGGCGACGTTGGTGTAGAGACAGCTCAACCGATGAACCGCCGCGCCAGTGACGGCGGCGTCCAGGCACGAAGGCAGGCCCAAGGGCCACGCCCCGTCCGGCACCGCGTCGATGTTGACGGAAGGACCCTCCAGCAGGAAGGCCGGCGGCGCGAGGCGCCGCTCTCTGCGATATGATTGCAAACCCCCAAGAACCCCACTATCTGATCAGTGCTCCAGTCGCTGTTCCCCGCCCAGCTGCCTACGACTAACCAGACGGACTCATCCCCTAAGCCCATCGCCTCGACTGTTGCCGCCGAGGCTGCCCAATGTAGCAGTTCTGCTGTAGTGCCGAACTCTGGGACGAATGCAGCGTCCCAGGCAACTGCCGTTAGCTGGCCTGCGAAGTGAAGAGCCCAGATGGGCACCAGCTGGGCAACTGCGCGCCGCTCACGGGCGTCACAGGACAGGTGCACGTAGCGTTGAACCCTAAATCCCGAACCCAAGCACGCGAGAAGGCCAGAGGCAAGGCCACCCGGCAGCTCCAAAACTGATATCCCCTCACCCCCTACTGCTGCCGGGAACAAGACGTGCTGCACCAGTGCTGTGTTGATTCCCAAAACCTCCCCAGTCCCAGCCCGCAGGCGCAGTGGCAGCGCCGGCACAGGCCGCAACCGTCGCAAGGCTGCGGCCTCCGTGCGAAGTAGGAGCACGGCTTGTTGTAGTGCGTCTGCACCGGCGACCGGCGGCCCTGAGGGACCGCCAGACGCCGGTCTCCCGGCGAGGGGTTGCCCCCCCGCCGAGGCCTCCAGCCCCCCGGCGGCGAGTTGCCCCGCCGCCAGCGTCTCCAGCTCGTCGTCCATCTCCAGCTCCGAGTCCGCCGTGACAGGCAGCCCCGTGCTGGCCACGGCACACACTGCATGCACGCACCAGTACGCGGCACGTGCAACGGGGACCGGGCCAGCTAAGTGAGTGAGGCCAGCGAGCGGGCCAACCGCCTCAGCGGCGGCGGCCAGCCCACCGGCCGGATCCGTCAATTCCTTGTTACGCGAAAAATGCTCCCCGAGCGCAACCGAGCAGACGGCGGCCGCTGTTAGGTACTGCACGAGGTGAGCCGGCGCCGAGGTGGCGGCCGGCGCCCGTGAGTATGCATACAGCGGCCAGCTGACTCCCGGATACTGCACCAGCGTGGGCGGCGGCCGTAGCGGGTCATCCTCCTCATCCACCCTTGCGCCTGACCCATCGAAAGCCGTGTCCCGCGGATGCCGGCTGAGGGCATCCGCATTCTGGTGCAGCTTGCCTGGTCGGTGCACCACGTCGAAGGCAAACGCCTGCAGCTGCAGAGCCCACCGGGCATATTGCGCCGGCAGGCTATTCTGCTGCGACATCAGCCATAAGAGCGGCGCATGATCAGTGACGACGGTGAAGTGGCGCGTGGCGAGGTAGGGGTAGAACATCCTGCAGGCCCAGACCACCGCCAAGAGCTCCCCTTTGTAGCTGTCGTACCGCCGCTCGTGCACGTTGAGCGAACGGGAGACGGCCGCGCAGAGGTACTCACCGACGCCCATCGTCGTCCAGCTGCCCCAAGATTCCGCTGATGCCCACGCCCGAGAAGTCCGTATGCAGGATGAGCGGCCGCTCCGGCTGGACCCGGCGTAGCACGGGGCCGTCCATTTCCGTGTAGATCCGCTTCAGTTCGTCCAGTGCCGCCTGTTGTTCGGGCCCCCACGAATCCGCCTGCCAGACGTACTTGGTGCTGGTGAGAGCGTTGAGCGGCGCAGTGATGTGGGCGAAGTGCGGAACCAGCCCCCGGTAGTACGAGAACATGCCCAGCAGCCGCCGTACGCCGGCAGATGATGTCGGCGGCTCCAGCGCCAAAAGCGCCTCCACCTTGGCCTGTGTAGGAGACAGGCCCCGCGCCGACACCATGAACCCCAGGAACTCCACCGAGTCACCCGCCACCAGGGTCTTCTCCGGATGCAGCTTGATGTTGATGTCCCGCAGCATGGTGAACACTGGCTCCAGGTGCTCCAGGTGCTCCTCCGCCGTGCGGCTAAAGACGAGTAGGTCGTCGACGTAGCAGGCGACAAACTGCTCGAGGCCGTGCTTTCGAATGGCGTGATCCATCACCCGCTGGAAATGAGCGGTGGCGTTCCGCAGGCCGTACACGAGCCGCTTGTACTGCATCAACCGCCGGCGCCACCAGAAGCTAGTGCGCTCCCTGTGCTCTGGCGCCAGGGGTATCTGCAGGAAGGCGGCCCGGCAGTCCATCTTGGTGAGCCACTGCGCGTCGCCGACCAGTTGGAACAGCTGCTCGGGTACCGGCGACAGGTACAGGTCGGGCAGCGTCGCGCTGTTGAGATCCCGGGCGTCCTGACAGAAGCGGCGCTGCGTTCAGGTGCCATCAGCAGCTCGTTTGGGCGGCAGCATTGAGTTCATGGCGTAGCTGCTGGAACGGCTGTCCTTGATGATACCAGCGGCAAGCAGCTCCTGGCAGGCTGCATCCATGGCGGCGTACTCCTCGGGGCTATGTGTGCGGGGCCGCTGGTAGATGGGCCGTTCATGCGCGAGGTCAATGCGGGCTGGGCCCGCCTCACCGCGGTACTCGCCAAGGTCGCCCATGCTGCAGGCGAAGACGTCACCGTAGCGGTCCACCAACGCCTCTAAGCGGGCCGCGAGCTCCGGGGGCATGTCTGGCCGCTGACAGAGCAACTATTTGCCATCAGTCACGGTGTAGCACGGCTCCGCAGGCAGCTTGCGCTTGCCCTCCGGGGTGAAGTCAGCCGGCTTGAGGAATCCATCGTCATCGTCGTCGTAGTCACTGTCACTGTCATCCACCAGCGGGGGTGGGTATGCGGCGAGGCCGTGGCGCCCCGCCGCAAGGGCGGGGGCACTCATGGCGACAGGCCGCCCCCGTCGAGCGGGGGCGGCGACGTAGACGACTCGGATGCAGGTGCAGCCAGCACAGGCCAGCGCACCACCACAGGCAGCCGTAGGGCGTCGCGGCCTTTGGGCCGCAGCTGCAGGTGCTCATTGCCCTCCTCCAGATTCAAGCAGCACTGCAGCGCAAGCAGGGCACGCATGCCCAAGAGCACGTCGTACGCCTCCGCCCCCGTGTCGGCGACGACGAGCACAGGCAGGGTGACGCTGCAGGCTTCAGGGGTGCCGGCGCCGTACGTGAGTACGACGCCGGGCTTCGAGATGCCGAGTAGTTGCGAACGTCCGGCAGCGGTGGTGATGACGATGTTGTCTGCAGGCGCGTACCGCAGCACGAGTTGATCAGCGAAGCGCTTGGCAAGGATGACCAGTGTGCTGCCGGTATCCACCAACACGTTGGGCGGTAGCTGCCCCGCGACCAGCAACCCATCCGCCGGCGAGGTCTGCTGGAGGTACGGCATCGGGGCCGCCACGTCGGAGTAGTCCACGCCGCCCGAGTGTGAGACCGCGGCCGTCGGGACGCGAAGGGCATGGTGAGGGGGGTGACCGTCATTGTGCGGAGGTCCAGCAGCTTGTTGCGCGCCGAGGTGACGAGATCGATGATGTCGTCCAAGGGCTGCGGCACGGAGGCGACTGCGGCTGGGTCGCCAGCGGCCGGCGGGGCTGGCGGTGCAGGGCGGGCAAAATCTCGGCAGCTGGGCCAGCTGCACGGGGGCACTGCTGGAACCCCGGCGGCATGCGCTCGGCCACCGTCGCAGCCACCACCGCCGCCGAGTAGTTGGCGAAGGGGAGAGAGATCGGCGGCGGCGACGTCTGGACGGGGTCGAGGGGCACGGAGGCGGCGGAGGGAGCGACAGAGGTGACACTCCACGGGTTCTGTGTCCACGGGGACGAAGCCGGCGGCTGCACGTGGGGCGGTGACGGTGCTTGCTGCGGTGAAGGCCACCAGCTGCGTCGCATAGGAGTGCCGCAGCCCCGCTGCTGCCGATCCAGGGGTGTTCCCGGGCTGGGGGACAGTGGTGGTGTGGGAGGGGGCGACGGAGGGCGGGGGCGGAGGCGCGGGCGGGTGCGACTGGCGCCAGGCCTGGACATGGGTGTGGACCGGCATGGCGACTTCAGAGACCGCCGATGAGGGCAGATAGGACTGCGAGGTTAGATGTGTAAGCTGGGTCGCCAAGGTAGTAACCTGCTCCTGCAGGGTGCGGAAATCGGCGTCCAGGGATGTCGCCAGCGCGGGAGCTGCATGTTGACACGCGAATTGCTGCGCCTTGGCGACGCTGCCGACGAGATCCTGGGGCAGCTGACCGGCCCGTTCGGCCTCGAGCATCTTGGTGGCCATGTCACGGTAGAGGCCAACCGGGTCGGTGACAATGCGCGCGCCGGAGACCTTGCATTCCGCTTGCGTGTGACGGTTCTTCACCAAAGGATGCAGGCGGCAAGTCCGGTTTTGATGCTGGACGAACTCTGCTGCCTTGCACGCTTGGTCTGCACGCGCCGCCGCCTGAGGTGATACGCCGGCCGCCCCACCGGAACCACCGTCCTTGCCGCTCTTGCCCTTGGTGGGCGCAACCATGTGCGCCGGGACCGTGATGGTCCGGTTGCGGTTGCCTCCTCCACCGCCGTGTGCTCCACCGCCTTGTGCTCCAGCGCCGCCGCTGCTGCCGCCGCCGCCACTGCCGCCAGTTCCGCCACCGCGAGCCTTCAGGGTGTCTGAGCCCCGGGCGTTGACCATGGCATCAATGAGCTGCGCAGCGTGCACGAGCAGGATAACGTCCACAAGCTGTTGGCGAGCAGGTCCTCCTTGTACCGTTTGAGAAGGTCGTGGCCGGCCAAGGCTTCGACGGCCGCATCATAGAAACGGTGCGCCTTGCGCTGTTCGGCATAGAGGGGCGCCTCCAGCAGCGAAAATTTGTTGGCGAAGTCCCGCATCGCCTGGCTACAGCTTTGCCCGACCGGGTAGGTGTACCGGTCGAAGTCCCCCTGGAGGCGCTTCAGGTTGGGCATGACTTGGCGCCGCACCTCGCTGAGCCAGAACCCGACGAGGTCCTTGCCATCATCGCCGGGCGGGCGCTGACCCGGTACTCCTCCTGCGCACCGCCGTGCCTGACGTAATGGTCGAAGTGGCGATCGATGAGCCGGCCCTGCTCATCAGGATTGTACATCGTGTGCAGCGCGCCGCCAGCGGGAAGGTACTCCGTGATGATGTCCAACAGAACCAAAGAGTGGTCCGCACCGCGGTGATTTTCGTGGGTGGCCGGCCACAGAGCCTTGTCCGCGTAGGCCCGGACGTGAGCGGAGAAGGTCAGAAAGGAGTCCGCGTCGCCATGGTAGGGTACGATCAGGGTGCAGTTGACCTTAGCCGGCACCCACGTGGACGAGATGGACGCCACTATCTTGCCGGGGGACCGAGACACGTAGGCCACCGTCGACGGCGCGGGCGCCGGCTGATGCCGGCTTGTAAGGCAGCGACGATGTTTGATGGTATGCTGCCGAGGCCGACGAAGGCGGGCATGGCGGGGGGCGGAGGTGGCGGTTGGGAGGTGGTGGTGGCGCAGGCGGCCAGATTGTGAGCCGCCCGGCAGGGGTGGTGACGGAGTGGACGAGGGAGGTGGAGGGGGTGGCGGCTGAGTTGGTGGGGCAGCCGGCGGGTGTGGTACGGGTCTGCGCCGCCGACGTCAGCTGAGGCAGCCGAGTAGGGCGCTGTCGGCGGCGCGCCGGGCGGTGGAGCAGCGGGTCGCGGTCCCGGTGGCACAGGCGGCATCGGCGGGATCGGCGGCATCGGCGGCGGCTGTCGCGGCTGCAGGCGTTCTCCAGGTAGGCGTAGACTTCGTGCCAGTATACCTTCTGGGGTCACAGCGGAGGGCAACGGGCCACAGCAGGCAGGACGCGCATCAGGTCAGAGGCGCGCCACACAGGCGGGTCACTAGCGGTGCTAGCGGGCAAACGGGCCAGGCTCCAGGGTCTGGGTTTTCCGGAGCACACTGAAGAAGGGCTCGCCTTAAGCCTCGTGCCCCGGTTATGAAGCAGGTAGAACCCCGCGACTGCGTCTACCTGAACGAGAGCCCAAAGCAACGGCTCGTCGCTTTCTACGGCCGATGGATCGAGCTGTATGCGTTCCAGAATGGTGCCTGTGCGGGCGCCTGCGCGGGTGCCTGTGCGGGTGCCTGCGCGGGTGCCGGCGTGTGTGCGGGGTTTTCCGGCGTGTGTGCGGGCGCCTGCAATGGTGCTGGTGCGGGCGCCGGTGTGGTGCCGGTGCAGGCCGGCGCGGGTGCTGGTGCGCGTGTCTGTGCGCGGGCGCGGCGTGGAGGCGTTGCTCCTGACGCTCGGCTGATCGGTGGCAATAGCAGACATGGCAGCCAGGCGTTGCGCGCGCGGCCGCGCATAAACCCACTACCCATCCGCAGGGTCCTAGCTGGGAAGAGGCCTTCCCCTATACCCTCCCCACAGCTGGGCCGCACACTGCCTAGCTCTACATCACCCCAACCCTCGTCCACGGCCGACTGATACTCGGAGAGGGGGGGGGTGATCTCCTCGGCGCGCTCCGTCAGGCCCGCTCCAGGGTGTCCGAAGGGGGGGTTGCGGCGTGGGACCGCCGCAAAATGGTAGCAAAAGGGTAGCTACCCAAAATGGTAGCTACCCAAAAGGGTAGCTACCCAAAATGGTAGCTACCCAAAAATCAGTATTTAGGTGAAAATAAAAAGTAGATGCCGGCCAGGTACCCCCCTCAACTGACAGATGCGACCGTCTGTCATACCCTCCTCGCGGCGCGTACTGCAGGTTGGTTTCGGGGCCATCTACCGGTTTGAGCTTTGCACGTTGATCCA